>JAPQRQ010000018.1:38689328-38715304 GCA_037367365.1 Apogon talboti | reverse complement strand
TAACTACAGAGCCTCTGAACGTCCAAATGGGTCATATCTGATGACCATGAACAGATGAATAACTGTATTTACACCAAATATTGACATGGACTGATAGGATTAGTGGATCAGCAGGTATTAGACAGGTACATCAGTAGATGGTTTTGGTCGGTGCTGGATGTTTGGGTCTTTAGAGGTTAAGTAACAAGAGCAACAGCTTGAAAACTTTTTTTTTTCTTTTTTTACATTACACTTCTCTCCATGAGACGTAGCTTTTACCTGTATCGAGCACACGTTGCCTCCACATGCCTTTTTAATTATGGGTCATAATAGACCTCTGTTATCTGAATGTAAATCTCAAGAGCTGCTTGCTTTACACACACAAACTTTAAACATTAGAGTTATCACTCCCTATAATCCACAAGCACTTTTAGGTCTCGTATCCTCCCACTGACTCCCCTTGCACCTCATCTACCCTGTGCTAACACAAACCTCCTCTTATGTGGCTTCCCCTTTCCCCCAGCGCAGGATCCACATCACTGAGACTGCAGCCGCCATGGAGGGCCTTTTTCCACTTCTCCAGCCACGTTCAGCCAAGATTTATTAGACTCTTCAACCAAAATGTAATTTTCACCATGTTGGTTTTTGTGAGTGAGGGGGAACAGGGGAAGGGTTTTTGGTGCTTTCAGAGTCATGTCTACTCAGCTGGGATAGTGGGCCAGCTCGCTCCAACACCAATACCCCAAACCCACAGAGACAGCTAAGTGATTTATTGGCCTCTTTTTATTGAGAAGGTGAAAGAGAATGAGAGAAAAACACAAGTTAGAATAACAGTGTAAGTGAGCCCGTCTGCAATGTTGCAAAGCATAAAGGTAACGCAGGTGGAGGCGTTTAAACGGGTTTAAGTTTTACAGAAAATGATTAGAAAAAAAAGACAAAACCATTGCTGTCTGACAGGATTTCCTCTACAACGCTCACTGTCTTTCATATCGTTAGTTGCTTGCTAAGCCTCAGTTCGACAACCGATTGTAAGGTAATGTCAGTGTAAGATGAATCCTCTGTTAAAGCCACCGTCGTCTCATCATGATATGAAAATTCAGGAAACTTTCAGGAGAATCTAAACTTTTATGTGTGTCCAAGTCTCCAAATGCTACCCAGAGACAAACTTTGTAGCCTAATCTTGGCACGTTCCCACAGCAGATAATGGTTTCCATGAACAGGACAGCGGTGTAAGAGGCAGATATCTGAAGTCGGCTGTAGAAAAGAACAGTCTTCACCATTGTAGGGTGAGTAAATGTACCTTATAAAACCCAGGAAATTACATGTAATAGAAGTGATGTACCATTCTGTGGTTGTACTCAGGAGACACACAGACTTCAAGGAGACAGCTCATAGAGATCACAGCCAGTGAATCATAACTTTTCAAAGACAGGCGTGATAGACAGATGTAGAAAGAAAGACAGAGGTGGAAAAAGACGGAGCGGGACAGACGGGGTGAGACAGAGATATGGGCAAATTAGATCGAGAGGGATATAAGGGGACGAGATAAAAATCACACCGTGTATCGCATTCCCTTTGCCAAGACAGATGTCCATAGTGAATAAATAATGAAGGGTAACAGTTTCACAACATCATGGTAGATTCTGCTTCTAAACTGGGGCTCTGACGGCTCCTGTCTGTTCCCTGGCTATGACTCAGGCTGCCCTCTGCCCCGGGAGAACCTTCCAGACCCATCACTTCACGTCTCTATGAAAATCAAGCCCAAAGGATAGGCCTGGCAAACACATGGGGATGTGTGACTCTTGGTGGCTGAGTTACGTGTGTCGCACCACTCTGAGAAGTTACGTCCCTCCCTCATGACTGACCAGGCTAAATATACACTTTTTAGCAAAGGCCTCTGCACTGTTTCCTCTGTCGGACAGCATCAGACGAATGTGACTCAACTTAGGCTTAGTTTTCATCAGTAAATGTAGTTTTGTTATGGCCCTGTGTGGCATAGTGAGGTGCTGTATGTTGCACTGCTAACATTTGGTGTATTTTTAATTGAAAATGATAATATTATAACACTGTGGGATCTGTACATCCAAACAACAAAAGACATAGTAGATACATGGGGAAGTAGCTGTGGATCATAGGAGTTGTTGTTTTCACCACAGTTTCCAATGAAAATCGACCAGATGTGACTCAGTCATGTCAGAAATCATGTTTACAGATGAGGTAAGAGATGATGAATATGCACATCATGTCGTTTAATTCTAATTAAATAGTCACGACTCATGTTTAACAGTGACATTATTAAGATGATGTAGTGCCCAGACAGAAGAACAAATGAAAGGGGCCATTAGGTCAAATAAAAATAGGGATTTAAAGAAAAGTACAACAAAAGCTTTTTGTTTTTGTGCTTTTTAATGTTCAAATGTTACGTTATAGCTTTAACAGCAGTACGTAGATACTGTATTGAATAAAACATTAATATTCCCTTTTTTTAACACTGATCTTTAGCTTTCATCCCTCTAATGGTCTTTATTTCAACTTTTCCAACAATGAAATGCATTAACTCAGTGTTTCAGATGCTTTTTTACCATAAGTCATTTAAATATGTAAATAAATTCACTTTCATGACAAATCAAGATGTGGCCAAATATAAGTATTCGATTAAACTGTCATATCCAATAAAGGTACTGGTAAAACGCTGTCTCTTTTTGAGCCCTTTAAAAGGAATGAAAAAGACTTTGACCTTACATCCCAGTTAACGCTGTCAACACTACTTCAACAAAATGTTGTGGTGTTAATGTGAGTGGAGCATTGAAGTTACTGTAAGTGCACTAGTCATCCTTTTAAAGTTAGTGGAACGACTGAGAAAGTCACTTCTGTGCAGCATACCACTAGGAAAGGGTAAAAGGACTTGAAGGCTTACACACACTCACACACACGTAAATGCACTGCACATACAAACACAATTACACTCCGACACACAAACAGACATATACGCTCATACAGACTGCTCTCAATCTTCTTATTTGTGCAAACTCAATCAAATGATTTTCTGAATAGCAATAAAGCAGGCTTTATTTTGCTTGGCTGGGCGTCCATCCCATATGCCCCCCCCCCCCTTCCCACTCCCAGCCTTCCAACCACACCACAGCAGGATCAGTTTTCCCCCTAGAATCCCACTGAAGCGCTGCCATGTCGGCTGGAGACAATCAGCTGAAATGCTCCTTAGATATTCCTGCTCCTTTTCAAAAGCCCCAAATTCAATTTATGGACACATTTATTACCATGTCTGTCAGTGACTAAAAGGGAGTTTCATAATCAGGAGCACACATCTGATCTGGTCACAGCAGGCTGCCTCGCTTGGCCAGTATGCGCTCTATTACACGGTCAGAGCCAGCCGATCCACAGAGGAAAAGGAAAACATGAGCAAACAAAAGACTAGGTAGTTAGACATGGGAGGGGGGGGCCTTAGATGTAGCATTTAAAAAAAGCTGATCTGATTTAGGAGTGGGGCCGGAGGGAGAAAATCCGTTAACTCAGTACCAGAGCAGAGGCCTTGACCATGAGATGAATGATCACATAGCACCGCTCCAGAACTACACAGTATTCCCGTGGCACACTTTCCCCTTTTAGATGTTATTGAAAACATAAATGGGATGTTTTTGTTTTCTAATGATGTTTCTGTCAGTCTCTAAGTAGCAGAAGGCTTGAAAAGCTAAAGGGTGTCTTTGAAAGATTGAACAAGTTTTCGTCATGTTGCGGTCTTGTCTCTTACACCAATAGTTTCCATTGTTTGTCATATTTTTTCACAGTTGCCAAAAACTACACGAAATCCACTTTTAAACTCCAGTAAAGTAGACAGAGAGTGGCCTGTTAGGGCCAGCTATAACAACATTGAGGCCTGAACGATTTACTATCCCGGCTCTGCTTGTGAAACATAGATTCTAATGAGTACTCTGCAGGCAGCGTGTCACTCAGCCCTGGAACATGGGGGCATAGACTGGACCGAGACCCAGTGATTGAGGGCTTTGGTCTGCTTCGGTGTGTGTGCCTGAGACACACACACACCACAAACCGCAGACTCCAATCAGTGGTTCTTGGTCCAGTGGTTGGACAGAGTGTCAGTGATGTCTGAAAGCCACTGTTCACACACGCTTGTGTCCAGGCAGGCTGTATACCCCTGGAGAGATGCACACCTCGGCCCGCACCATAAATCAATAGTTACTCACAAAGGTTCACCTAACCTCTTGCCAGTGCCCGCTGCAGTAAAAACACGAAAATAGTGGGCTAAGCTCCCCCTAGAGGCCAAAACTGGAGGGTGATTCAGTCAGAGAAACGAAGCGTGTCCTTCATTAGCTGAAAGATCACATTTTACCACACCAGCAACACATTTACTGGTGCAGAGGGCTCTGTGAAATCTCAATGAGAAAGATTCTCTGTTTGCTTTCCAGGGTAATTAGGGAGGCTATCACCTGATACTCGCACAGGTAATGTCCTGGACCCGAGCCAGAGCCAAGTTTCATCATGGTCAGCCTGACTGCAGTACCACTGGAAAATATGTGCAGAAACTGAAAACCACATTTCCAAAATTGTCTGGTTGTCCCTTGTGTTGGTTTTGGATGAAGTCTGTGGGCTGGAGCTTAGGGGTTCCTGAGGCCTGTGCCAGGATCCTTAAAGACTAGTAACTGATATCTCCTTTTTTTTCCCCCCACACGGCCTGAAATGTTCTGTTATTAAAATGGGAGCAAATCTCTTCGGAATGTTTTACACGTTTACTAGGTGTACGTCAAGGTGTGAGACAACACTAGTGAATTATGGGTTGGATTTGGACCTGGGGAATTGGGGCTAGGGGCAGGCTGCAAAGAGAGAGAGAGATAGGGGAGGTGTTACTGTTGGTGACAGTTCTGAGTGCCAGGATCTAAATCTGCCCCCCTACCCCCAGCATGTTGCACAGACACCACAGTGCCCCCTACAGTTTAAACCCACACGTGTCAAACTTTATTGGCCTTAATAGTAAATGCCAGAATGATAAATAAAACAGTATCAAGAGTCCTGCTGTGAGGAATTTAGTATGAAGGATCAATGAGTGGCTGTCTACAGGGAGTAGGCTAAAAGCATCTGAGCCATCTGCGGAAGCAGTGGGTTGACATGGCACACTAATCTCTTCTGGTTTGTGTGTTTGGGGTCCAGGACGTCCGACAGGCTCAGTGACAGCTGCACGTTGACGCAAATCTGAACCGTGCTTGTGAACAGAGCAACTGCAAACTGATGACAAACGCTTTGTTTTGGGGAAAAGAGTTTTTTCTTCCTTCGCCTGTTTTAGTGGGATCACAAGTCTGCATGTACTAATGGGAGAAAAAGAGCACCAATTAGGACTGTCGACCATGCTGGCCTCAGTCATTTCCAAACCACTTAAAATGTGTAATAAATGATCAAATGAGACAACTCCGTTTTAAGCACACAGTCAGATTCTTTTTTCCTCAAAAGCACATTGGCTCTAATAACAGAGCGGGCCTTTGATTTGGCTCTTGCTAACAGGCGAGTGGGCTGCAGACTCCAAACTTTCTGCTAACTTGTGGTGGTTAAACAGAGCTGCAGGCATGTGGGTGGATCTCCTTCTTACTACAGGCTGCTGGTTGTGTGAGGTGGGTAGAGGATGAAAGAAAAATCACCTTGATCGCTCGAACCTCTCACTTTCACAGTTATGTGGCTCGAACTGGGACTCCACACTTTTTGGTTAACTTTAGACTTTGAGACTTAAGACAAGATCATTCAGTCAGTGGTATGAATAAGACCATCCGGCATCACTGCTGTGGCTATGACCAGCATCCAGACACAACTGCAGCTGCCAGAGGAGAGGGGATAAGAAAACATGTGTCCTATGTCAAGGCTGCAGCCAAATCTCTTTGTATTAGGATCAAAATCAGTGTCTACTTCTTTTCCAGTGTCTTAACATAATTTGGTACTTTGGTCACAGCTCAACATGAAAAGTGGACCGCTTTGTTTATCCCTTCACATTCTGAGTTTAAGAAATCCTTCCTGTGTCAACAGTGTGCTGCGCTCTGATAAGAGCTCATCCAGCAAGACTCTGCACACCACTCACATCCCCTCAAAAAAATCACTGTCAGTTTCACTCCTGAATTTCAGATGCTTATACCCCTGAAAAGCACTACAGAAACAGAGGGTCAGCCAAAGACGGGTCTGGAAAGCAGACAGGATCAGAAAAGAAAGAAGAGCAGGAGATCAGTTCAGCCCAGAGGAAAGGAATGATTTGATTGTGCGTTTAAGTTTTGGCAAACAAAGTCCTATGGTTAGGGCTTGGAAATGGAGTATTAATATCACCATATACGGTTTATATGATGTCTTTTCCTTTTTTTTGAAAAGAAAAGATTGCGCAGTTTTTGCCTAAACTCTGTAATGAGCGTCATTAAATTACATTACATTGAGTTACATTGCTGATGAAGTGCCAGAAGTGGTTCCAACACCATCAGGATATACACAGGCTATCTAGACATGAGCTGAAATGACATGTGTCTGTGGTCCGCACAAATATACAACGGCAACGTTTTTCTCTGGTGACGAGGTTGAAAGGATGGTGAAAGTATGATGGTGTTATAGTCCTCAAGTCACTCTTGTTCTTGAGCCCATTCATAGGACAGCTTTTATGAAGGCCTTGGTCTTAGCAACATTTTTACATGGTTTTGTCTCTGTCTTAGATGAAGAAGACTCCGGATTTTATTTCAGAACCACAACTGCGAGGACGTCACTAAACTGTTTATTTAACACTATTACTGCGATTCGATATAAAACTACTATAAAACCTCCTGCTTTAAAAACAACCAATAACTTGAATCATTTCTAATATGACATTTTTGGTGGAGCTGTGGCTGTCTGTAGCAGATATCAGCTGAGGACTGGGTAATATCATCTGTCAGCCTAAACCACAAGGAGTTCATCTCTGACAACAGCATCCAACAGAACACACCCAGTAGTTTCAGTGATGCTGCCACAGAAGTTGCTGTTATTCCCACCCAGGTCATATCACACCAGCAGATGCCACTCGAAGGTCAAAGCCATAGGGTTGGCTTTGCATCAGCTGTAGGCAGCTTTTTGTTTTTTTTGTCCCTAGCTGTCCTCCGGCCCATGTGACATTTATAGATGGGTTGGTAATCACATACAACGGTATTGCTTAGTCTGTTTTCGTGGGGTTATTGTCAAAACAAAGTGTGCAAGTGCAGGAACATTTCAGAAGAATGTGTGGGTATACTTTTGTATGGTAATTTGCTCTAGGTTTGTTTGTAACCTCGAGTAACATGTAACGGAACATCCAGACAAAAGCATAGATATGTACCTATCGATAGACGTAAAGAGCGTACACGGCTGCAGAGCAGATGGTGTGCAGATGGCTAAAAAGGCAATGCAAAGCTCTTTGTGCTGAAAATGTAGTGTTAACGTACTTGATTTTGACCAGAAAATCTTTATTTTTGTTTTTACAATAAAAGCGTGCAGAAAACGACAAGGTATTTTGGAGTCTGAGTATGTCCCCAGAGATACTTACTCCGTCTTGTGGGCACACACCCACTCCTCATGGCATTCATCCCATGGACAAGCACACTTCCTCCCATCTCGATCAGCTAATTCATGTAGAAGACGTCACCACCACAGATCACTTTACAGGGATCACAGAGACATCTGTTAGGAAAATGAAATAACAAAACTGAACCACGTTTTTACATGTTCGCCAGAATTCAATTAAAATGTGATTAGTGGAAGTATTAGTGGAGAAGCTTAGTCCACCGTTGCACATTTGAGTGCCACTATCCACTGGTCTGGTCAGGTTACTGTGAGGATTACCCTTAACAGGATGACCTTTGACACTCAGACAGGTGCCTGTGGGAAGGATGGGACAGAGTTCATGTCACCATACCAAGTGGGATTCACAGGCCCCAAGGCTTACAGGGCTCTGCTCATGCCTTTCCCCCTTTGTAATCGCACATGCAAGCACACACATACTCCAAATACTTGTATTTAATACTTGAAGAATGGACTACATGTACTAGGATTAAAACAGCCTAAAATATGATAAACTTTAAAACACATCTCTATGTGGAAATGTGATTTAGATATGAAATAATAAATATTTTCCCTTATTTTTACTTTTTTAGATTGTTTTACTCTAAACTTTCAGTGATGAGCAAGAATACTAAAATGAAAGAAATTAATTTTGTTCTTGTGTTACTCATGCTAATTTGATAAACAAATTAAAATACTGAAAATGTAAAACAGCTTGACACGATATATTGGGACACATTGAATACAGGTGTGTCATTGCTAATAAGGTACTTTTATATTATATTATATTATATTATATTATATTATATTATAAGGTATTATATTGTATTATATTAATATCATTGCAATAAATGTATATTGTTTTAGGAGTGACAGCTATGTTCAACAGATGCTTCAGAATTTATTGTAACTTAATTTTACTCAATATTACTCCTCTATATTTCTGAAATATCTGTCATTTTGAACCACATATAACATATGGCTTTTCAAATGAAGAGTAGAAAATGGAAAAATCTGCATCTAACCTTAAAATAAATATTGATTTGACATTTATCATGACAATTATTGACAAATTTATCATGATAACATTCCAAATCAGTGGGAAGAGGAAGTCCCACATGCTGACATGCTATAGGTGTGATGTGTTTCAATATTTTTGACCATATAATACAGGGCTCTATCTGTGCAGACAGACAACACACTAATGTCTGAACACCGTATTAATAAAGGAAAGACAGAAATGTAATGATCCATGTCCAGAATAATAAACTTGTGCATATTGACTGTAAGCATTTCTACAGGCCAGAAGCATTTATGCACCAGATAAAGCTCAAGGTTAAACTCCAATCCTGTCATTATAGTTTGAGGTGAACACAAGAGTATGGCATGAGTATAACTATAATATTCATAGCTAGCAGAATATAAAATAAAAATAGCCCATTCTGCACGTTCATCACAGAAAATCCTTTTTCCCCCAAATTATTGACCCAAAAAGACAGTGTTGAATCATAAGCGTATCAATAAAAACACACATACATGCAAACCCAAATCCCAGCTGCTTCCATTCTGCTCTGTTTACGATGGTTTTGCCCGGCAGACTAAATAGGTCTGTGTTTGTCTTCACCGTGCACTACACAGCCACTCCAACCCCAAGACCTCTACTTAGGCAGCATGTGGAATAAACAGCTTTCCTCTGAAGGCCCGAGTGTGGAACCGGTGGTGGATTCATGAGGCGATAGGAGAGGTGAGTGGAGGTCTTAGTGGATGAGCCGTTATCACAGTCCAACACAGCACAGATTTTGCAGCAGTTGTTTTTATTCAGTTATATTTTGACGTCCTCTGTTGCAACATTATTGGATGATCAGAGTGGTCTACTTTCCATGCTTGGCGGAGCTCACATTACCAAATTATGTAAAGACATAGGGAATGGAGTAGACAGTGTTTTTGATCCTAATACACAGAGATTTGGTCCAAGCCTTGAGGTAGGACATAGATGGAGGCATTCCACAGCATCAGCACCGGCTCGTCATTGCATGACATCTCTAGGAACACGAGTGGCGAAAGCGAGAGCCGCAGAAAAGTGGAAAAACAAAGTAAATCTGTACTTTCTAGCAGTTTGGAAATGCTTCTGAAGGACGGTAAATAAGCTGTGGCAAATGCACTGGAGTGAAATTCCCTCATTTAAGGATCATGACCTGTTCTCACAAGTGCATTATCTCTGGAAGAAAGCCTCTGTGCTGCAGAATCAATTAAAAACCAGACAGAATGGAAGGATTAAGAAAACAACTGCAAGTGCACAGCTGATAAGAGTGTTTGAAATCCTCATTTATCAGATAAAATGATTATCCTCCAAAGTAGTTGGAGTGGCCATTAAAAACAATGGAGCCCAATTATGTGTGTCTTTTAAAGTTTACAGTTAAACGCCAAGCCTCATCGATTGCCAGTAGAATTTCTTCTGCTTAATGAAAACTGACTGAGAAATGCATTTATATTGGAAACAGTTCAGTTTTTAACGGCTAACGTGGTGCTTAATATTGTGTCTGCGTCCTTTTTGTTCGTGGCACAAAGCTGCGCGGCATCAAAGATAATTGTTGACCAGATTATTTGAATGGATGAAAAAACAAAAGTGAATTCATCATCCATAGTCCTGTTCAAGGGAGAGCGATATCCATATAATAAGTGACAGATTATGTTTTATACTTTATCAACACAAACAGACATACTGAAGCTTAGCAGAAAATCTATATACTCTGCACAGTACACAGTTGGTATCCAAGCCATCATGTCCTTTTGAATCCATTAATCACTTACTGACAAGGCAACAAATGTAAGTCCACACCGAAGGAGGCATCACGGTAAAGTCTCATCAGTCAGACTTTTTGCTGACAGCAGATCCCACCGAAACACATCACATCACAAAGCCTCGATGCACGAGCGGGTGTAATGATGTGTCGTAAACATTAGCATGCCACGGTATCATTCTTTCATTTTGGCAAAGACTCATATCGTCATTGTTCGGTGAGAATGAACTTGAACTGGTTCGACCCACGTCACACACAGGGCTCCAGGAAAAGAATTAAACATTGGTTCACAACCTGAAAAGTTGGTACTTAGTGGTGAACTGTGACATAATCAGTAGGCGTGGCATATTGTAGGTCAGGGGTGTCACATCTATCAACACCAACACACCAAAGGGTCCAATCCAGCCCACGGGATGAATTCACTGAATGCGAAAATATCAGTGAGAGACGAACACTCATGGATGTCAAAGTCATTTTAGTTCAGGGGCCACATACAGACCAGTATGATCTCAAGTGGGCTTCAAAAGTAAAATACTATCATCAAAACCTGTAAAAAATGACTTCAATTTCTTTTCTTTGTTTTTGTGTAAAAACAGTAGATTACATGAAAATGTTGACGTTTGAAAACTATTCTGTCACAAAAAATATCAACAACCTGAAGTGTCCTAACAAAAGTATGTGTAACTTTAACAATATTATAGACTTAGACAAACTTTATTGATCCACAGGGAAACTACACAGTAGCTCAGTTGCAAACAAAAACATTCTTGAAAAAACACTAGCAAAAAGGCCAACAAAAAAAGTAAAGTAAGTTTGAAGAGATAAAAGCAATAAATTATATAAATAGAATACACTAATAAAGCAAAAAATTTAAAAATAAAAATACAAGATTTGCATATGTACAAATTTACAGGAAATGGAAGTAAATATATACCATAGATAAACACTAATAAAGCAGAAAAAAAGACAAAATTTTAAATACAAGATTTTGCTGTTACTGAATGTTTTGTGGATTCACTGGGATCTGTAAGTTTTAATGCACATAAATGCACATGTGTAAATGATCAGCCAGTAAGGCATAATACTGCTAAAATCACATTTACTTTTCTTAAAAAATTTCAGGTTGTTCATATTATTGACATGCTTTAAAAGGATAGTTTGTTTATATAAACATTTTCATAATGTCATTTTTAATTTTTTTCCCCCTATAAAACACAGGGAAATGTTTTGGGTTTAATTTATTTATAGCTTATGTTATTATTTTACTAAAAAAAGTTTTACTTAAAAGAAGTAATAACATAATATAGAGACATTTATATTATTTTTATCCGGGCTATGTATTGCATTGTAAGCAGCAGTAACAACACCTTATGACTGTGAGATCTGCAGATTAACAGTGTATTATTGTTGCAACTTCAGTGGCCAGGGGTCATTTTTTAGTCATACAAATGTGTTGCCGTGTTGTCAATCTAAACACGGTGCTCTTGTACTGATTCTCTCAACTCAAAACATCAACATGTTGATACTAAATTTTTGCCTCAGGTACAGATGCCAACGAAGTGTCTCTCCAGCACCCATTTGGTGTTTATGCCATGTAAAGGTTTTTGGCACAGACAGGCAACATCAACACCTGTCTTCCAAGCATTATGCCTTTGGATAACCCCCAGGAAAACGTGTGTGGACAAGCTTGACAGAACCGAACACTGTTGTACAGTAAAAGGAGGCTGGTCTGTTTGTCGACTCACTGATGTGGAGAAGGACATTTTCACTCCTGTCCCTCTGGAATTAGAAGGCGATGGCTCGAGTTAGTACTTAACCTGTACTTTTATACGTTTAGATTAGAAACACACCTAATAAAGATAATATTCAGACAGAATAGATCCATTTTTTCTTTCTGATAATCACCACCATTTTTCAAAGCATACAGTACTACAGAGCAAAGCCTTCATAAAGTCAGACATTATTTATAACCGTGGATGTCGGCATTGTGATCATCTTTTGACGTTCATCTTAGTTTACCCACCTTTTGATTTACCACTGCATCGCTGGCCGTCGGGGAGCTGCTGTGGGCAGAGAGGTGAGGGGCTGCTTTGTTCTGAGGCGAGGCTGACAGTCTCTTTATCTCCTCCTGTCAGACAGAATACTGTTTGATCTGCAACTTCTCCATGTCTTCTATCTCTGGTCAAATGACCTCAGCCCGCTCGCAGAGGTTGCTTTAATAGCCCCACCATTCCCAAGCTCGCTGAAAGTGTAAAGGAGGAAGTGCAATAGCTGTCGCAATTCTGTATTCCATATATATTCATTACCACAGACGGTGGCTGTTGAATATAGTGCAGATTACAGAACACATGCTCTTCAATGTATATTTGTAATCCATTCTGTTAAACTGAACAATGTGAGTGACATATATTCAATATTTTTGGAATATTTCATTTTCTCTTATTGCATATAACTGAAAATGAATCTGTCTTTCATCAAACCCAGGAGTCAGTCTGAATGTACACTAACACTGACAACAGAGACAAAAGCTGTACAGTAGTGGAAAACGGTGTTTGGACACC
The DNA here is from genome assembly GCA_037367365.1 of Apogon talboti. Taxonomy (NCBI): domain Eukaryota; kingdom Metazoa; phylum Chordata; class Actinopteri; order Kurtiformes; family Apogonidae; genus Apogon; species Apogon talboti. The sequence goes on along the minus strand of JAPQRQ010000018.1, from coordinate 38,702,397 downwards.
CCATGCATGTGTGATGTACTGCATGAATAATCTCTTAAATCATTGAACTATGCCAAGTACTGTGCCATTCTGCAAACCCACATGCTCCCTTCTGCACATGCTCTGTTCCATTGAGGTCAGAACTGAATGTTTCAGCAAAATAATGAAACACATCCTGTCAAGAATTTAATTTTGTTATTTTTTCTTGTTAACAACAAACAACAACAAAAAATACAATAATTTGCATAAATTTATGTCTGTTTGAAATATAAAAAAAGTTTTTCCCACGAGTATTTCATGATAATATTTGAGATTTGAGGGTTAAGCTCACTGGGTCGGCAGTTTGACCAGCAGACATTCATTCAAGTGAATGCTTTGGACAAAGACAGTCACTTTATTCTTCTCTGGAAAGCAGAGACTGTATTGCAAAATAATATACAAGTCTATATTGTCCTCCATGAATGTCAAAGTATCCTTGAACTTCCAGAACAGTATTTCTATGTCCACACCATCCTCTGATGTTGTGTTTACATGCTGAGTACACTGCATGGAAAAACCTACTATGGTGCTCATGGGTAAAATAGTGATGCCATTTACATTTAAGGACAAATAAGGTAGACTGAAAAAGTAGGCTTTTTATCATTCATTCATTCATTTCAGTTCATTTAATTTACAGAGGGTCATAGGACTGCTGTCAGCCAGCAGTAGGTGAAGCTGGGGGACAGTACACCCTGGACATGTACAGAGAACAGGCATTCACTCTCACATTTACACCTATGGGCGTTTTAGATTGAACTCGTAATCTATGAAAGTGCATGTCTTTGGATGTTGGGAGGAAGCTGGAATACCTAGAGATGACTTTTTATTTAACTGTAAACTATAACTGTAAAACTATAACCATAATTAACTGCACACACTCATATTCTGTACCATAAATACACCATTACCACAACACTGCTCAAAACATTACACTGACTTCACTTACACATGACTGGAACAACACGCCTAAACCCAATCCTAACATAAACACAATCTTAAAACCTCTCTTAACCATCAGCTTTAACCTTTACATCATGATGACCTGCATCGTATCCACATAACAGAGCTGGATCTGCGTAAGTGACTGTGTATAAACCATTTCTGTCCCCATAAAATAAGTGATACTTGGCTTCAAACACACACATACATACATACATACAGTATGCTTGAAACTGCTTTCTTTACGTTTGCTTACAGGACTTTATACATACACAGGGACACATCTAAGACACGTCTATATATAGACACATCTTCCTATGTACTGCGAATGCACACTCTGGCCTTGGGCCTCGGTATACAAGCCACTAGTACTGTAATGAACACATTTCACTGCCTCTGTCTGTTGCTCTTTTAAGGGATGGGTGTCTTTTAGCTGCTCACATCACAGAGCCATACAAACTGCAATTAAAACGGATGTGCTGCAGCGGCTCAGAATGGGGAGAGAGAGTTGAGAGAAAAAAGAAAGAGAAATGAGCGGGGACATGAGTGAGGGAGAGAGACAGAAAGAAAGGGAGGAAGTATGCGAGGGAAAATGTACAGCACCACCTCTCCTTCAAAACCACGACTGATACCGTGTCTATTGATCTTTATTACAATAGCAGCAAGCTGTAAAATGTTTGATGGTTTTGTACAGATCTTAGTCCCCCTCATTCATAATTACTGCTACACATGTAGAACCAAGGGCAACTTCAGAAGGGGCGCTGTTTGAAAAGCTGCTGCCAGACTGTAGGGATGATGGGAAATCTCGACGGGGCCTCACGGTAGCTCCAAGCCCTAAGGCTATCATTCCTACTGCTGAACACCTGCAGCAACTTAAGTTTTACAAAGATCAAATTATAGAGCTGATTTTAAATAAGAAATGAGACCCCTGTTCCCTCAGCCAAAAAGAAACTCCGGCTTTGTTTTGATTTCTGACTTTGACACCATGGGTTTATGAGTTAACACCGAGCTCATTTGGTTGAAATCCCATCACCTATATTTTGTGCAGTGACCCCCCAGCGTTCAAGTTCAAGTTATACATAGGCCTTAACTTTGACACGTGCAGATCTGAGCTAGTTTGTGTATTATCACTCGGTCAGCTGTGAGGCACCGAATTAGAAACTACACACAGAAAACTGAGTTCAGCACTACAGCAAAAAGTACTCTAACTCACTCTGTTCCAGGCCTGGAGAAATGGTCCCATTGTAGCCTCAACAAACAAGCACCTAAAGTCACATCTTATCACGCTTTGCTTTCTGGGACAAAAGAGAGCAGCAGTGCACCAGGACCCCCCCGGGCTGGCCCTGACTCCTGCCTGTTTCCGCTTTCCTCAAATTTTAATGTGTTCTCTGAGCTGAAGTCATGGAAGCCGCAGAACAAAGACTGAAGAGACAACAAACCCGGATAACAAGCAAATATACTTGGATCTGCTCCTTCATCCAAGAAAGTAGGGAGGCTAAGATACAGTTTAACCAATGAAGACCCAGTGCTAGTTTTGTGTCAGTTCCCAGATGAGTTTGTCTCTATATGTAACCTTTAGTAAGTGATTTATCACCATTTATCCTAATATTATCTTCCATATTTTGCATTTTTCACTGTAAATCATGTATTTTCCCATATTTCATTTCTTATATTTAACTTAGATGTTCATGAAAACACAGAGCAAATCCAAAGGTTATTATCTCACAACAGATAAAACCAAAGAAAAAATGACTTTTTCTGTTAACTGTATCATTAACTGAACATAATGATCCACTGTCACTGATCCAACTCCATGGGTTTTACTGGTGAATCAATGTTGTAGAAGATGACAACGTTTCCATGGTAACTACGGAGCCTCTGAACGTCCACATGGGTCATATCTGATGACCATGAAACGATGACAAACTACATTTTACACCAATTATTTACATGTATTGATAGGATTATTGGCTCAACAAGTATTAAACAGTTTAGATCAGCGGACAGTCTTGGTCGCTAGTGGATGTTTGGGTTTTTATGGGTTAAAGAGATTAAATAAAGGGAAACGTGCATGTGAAGGGGTAGACTTAGTAACATTATTCAGGCTTCACAACTGTACATAGCATTAGAGAGGGAGGCTGCTTTAAAACTACATGTCTGCATACCACTAGGTCATTACACTGATGCAACTGCTTAAAACAGACAGACTGAAACAACAGAAAGAAAAAGGAGATGACACAGGGTTACAGACAGAAAACGGTGTCCTGGTGAGATTATTGTTGCTTCCAGCAGTCAAGAACAGGGAGAAGAGTCTTTGGGCTGGCACACCCTGAATAATGCATCAACCTCTCTGTAGCTGGGCGGATATATGGGCGAGAGGAGCACTGATTTTTGCCCGCTGGCATTGTTGAGGATATGAATAATGGATAGGTTAAATGCTTGTGTTAAGAGCAAATTAGTATGGGTCTGTTAAGTAGCTAGTTTTACGTAATAATTTTGTTTGGATTCTACAAAGAGGTGGGAAAAAAAGACATTAAGATGCAGCGAATCTTCTATTTATCACTGATCTCGTTGTAGTCCGTGTCTGCAGCAGCCCAGCGTCGTCTTTTCCAGTATCCCACTAGAAGCCGGAGTCTCTCGTGTCACCCTACTGCCTGCCACTGATTAACATTTAACAACCAGGGAATACTTTGTCACTGAAAAGAAAAGCAAACTTTGAGCTCTTGAAAGCAACAGTAGAGGGGAAGAGAGTGTGAAAGACGGAGGGAGGTAGGGGGTTAAAGAAGAAAAAGGGGGAAAAAAGAAAAGAGTATGATACGCACAGTACACAGGAAGCATTTTCACATAGCATGTCATGTATAACTCATGAAGTCCTGACAGAGCAGCGCACACATTCCCCATTCCCTTTGGCTGTCTTCGGCTGGCAGTCCGCACAAGCCGGGATGAACAAGTTGTTCCGGTCTTTCTTTCTGTCCTTTTTCGCTTCAGGTTCTGGCGCTGTTCTCCCGGGCTCGGGGGTTATGATAAAAAAACAGGGTTTGGGGAGATGGTAGGTGGCAGCTGCGGCCGTGGTCAGAGCTGGGGCCGCCATGCTGGTTGTGCTGGTGAGGTGGGCTGTCTGCTCGGCGCCCACTGCTCCACAGTTGTACTTTACTGTGGGCCTTGTGTTTAGACAGTCTGACAGATCTCAACCTGAACACCCTGAGAACCCGGGGAATCGGCACTCGGCATACATCACCTCCAGCCAACATTTACATCCCTTCTCTCTACTTGTCTGTTTTGCGAAGCTATGTTGGTTTGTGTCTCTTCATCCCTACCCGCTTGGAATCTCTTTCCCGACTTTTCTCTCTGTTTCACTTCCTCTCTCTCTCTCTCCTCCCTTTTCACCAGTACCCCTTCAACTCTGCTCTCTCTTATTCTCTCATGTTTCTCTCTCTGTCTCTCCCTCCCTTTCCTTTTGAGATTCAATAAGAGCCCTGGAGGCAGGAGAGAGAGAAAACAGGGGGGTGTAAAAACATCTATGGCTTTATTTACAAAGGGCCCAGGTATTGCCCGGCGTTAAATCCGGGGAAATGATTTATTTTCCGCCCATGTGTGGCACTGATCCCTGAGGCGTAACTCAACAGCGGACCGGCTTCGTGCCTGCAATTTACGGTGGCTGCAGAGGCTCATAAAGGAAGAATGGATTAATCTGGAACACGACATAAACAATATGACTCTGACAGGCCTATTAAAACCTGTGCTACTCAGCATCAATTCTTTTTCACTCTCTCTCTCTCTATCTTTCTCTCTGGATCTCCACGGCCAGTGCTTCTTGGTGGGAGGCCCAATGGTAGCTCTGGAAAAGTGACCAGAGCTCACAGCCTTGTTATTGTGATTCCCAGAGTATCAGATTCAGAACAGGGGTCTGCAGCCCATCTACATATAGCAACCGGACCTTTTAACTGTTTAGCCTTTGGACATCATCAGGGGTATCGGATGTACCAGGTCCAGAGTGGAGGCTCCCACAGTGCTCGTTAGGGCCGAGCCGCGAAGGCTTCCTGCCCCGGCGCTGGTGGCCTCTCGTTTTCCATGAGCTGGGCTTCTTTTGAGAATGTGCTTCGCTCACGTCTGTTGGCATGAACCTCTGTCTTTGAATGCGCACAAAAAATTGTTGGGGAAACATTTTGTGCATGTGATACGTGATATGGATGGAGTCATTGCATATGTACTTCTGAACACACAAACAGTCTTCAGCTGCTCCCTGACCCCCTTGGGAAGAGGTCACTCAGCATTTTCAATGACCCGCTCTAACTGATGACACACACACAGCTTGTCATTTTGTAAACTCATCTCTGTCAGGGACAGGTGCATGCTAAGCCTCACAGAAAACACCCACACACAGACAGCATCCATCTAACCACAGAAGCTTTTAACACATTTAAAAACAGCAATTCCAAGATAGCAACCTGTCTGAGGGAGACACACAGAGAGATGAGCAAAAAAAAAAACAAAAAAAAATCCAAGAACAAGACACAGAGTTACTAATTTATGTCCAATGGGTGAAAGCTTCAGAAGTGTCAGGCGGGAAGAGAACAGCCCTGAAATTGAAATCAATAAGTTCATTAGACTGCAGAGTCTGTTCGTGCTGGACCCTCCACTTCCCCTGCAGACAAACACAACAACACATGAAAAAAACAGGGGCGAAACAAGGCTTGACCTATGTCTACTAGCCAAGCATTCCATTTATTTAGCCCTTATCGCAGGCCTGATCTGAAGAGGCAGCTACACACTGATAACGCCCCAGGATAATAGCAAGACCAGACAGGGTCTGACCAAAGAAAGACAGCCAAAAGAAAAGAGAAAGCAAAATAAAGAAAAAGCATTTGGGATCTTCTTGACATTCGTTTTCTTTTTTCTTTGTGTACACACATACAATGCTGAAATATGAGGGGCTCTTAGGAAACTTTTACAGGAGTTGTTTTTTGCTGCCACTTCTCTTGTTTGAGACTGTAATTTAGCGGATCCCCATAAATAAGTGAGAGAATAGCTTTGTGTATGCTTGGCCTGACAGCTAACAAGACCCAGGCCCTATCTCCAACAGACAGAATAACAAACGCTGTTGGCTGTGTGCACACATTGAACAAACTGTGAATACAGCTCATCATTCATGTAGTAGCACAGTATTGTCAAGGCTTCGACTGAGCGTACTGTACAAAATGAGTGTGTGGTACAGACGTGTCAAAGAAAACTTTCTACCATCTAAGTGACCCAAATAATGTCTCTTCTTGTACTCTAATAATCTCCGGAGCCCTGCAGGGTAGTAAAGATCAGTCCAGCTGATGTCTTCCTCTACCTGAAACAGGGTCCATAATAGCTGCAGTCCATATCAGCGTGGCCCTGCAGCCTGTGTCACACCATTTCCTATTGCTGATTTATGACTACAAGGCTCGTGGGTGTTAGCATACTGCATGCACACACACTTATGCACACAGACGGTGAGACACAAATTGTTCGCGACCTGAGCTCAACTTGCTGCAGTGGAAGCCAAACCTGTCTTCAAGGGCGCCTTTATCACACTGAGTCCCCTTTTCACCTGAAGATTAGAGCAGTAGTCTAAATGGTCTGGGTAGACCAAGACCATATCTACATTCACACAAATGAAACACAAATGGACTTAAATATATCTACAAAAGAAAATCTTTATTTCAATCCCCCTTATCCTAATGCTGTACTTATGGAACTCTGTAAGACATTTTTTAGTCTTTTTTTTCCCAGTTAAAAAGAGAAGTGTTTGCCCTCCATCCGGAAGCTCAGGGACTCACCATCCCAAGGGGGTTCTGGGAACACAAACACTGCAGTTGGCAATCCGCTGTTCACTAAAGAGTTCAACAGAAGCCAAAACATTTGTTACAGACTCATTTCATTTCCTGGTAGAAATGTCCAAACCTTCGAGGCAAATGTGAGAACATACATTTACATCGGAAAGCTCAGAGGAAACCAAGTGTCAACATGTTCCCTTTAGAGAAACCAGAGCAGCTTAGTAACCTTTGGATAAAAGGGTGGTGATATTTGAGGGGATGGAATGAGAGGGAAATGGTTAAAAGTGGGTGGAATGCAAAGGAAAGTGCCGCTTATGAGGGTTGGGTAAGATGGCAGTTAGACTGAGCACCCTGTGGCAAAATGTTTGCAGGTAAAATTTTCTTGATGAGTCATCGGCAATTACTCGTTGGGTAGAAATGACAGGAGCCAAACCTTGAACTTGGAATCTTTGCCTGCTGGCTCTGACACAAGCAAAAGGTGAATGTAAAGCACATCCTAACGAATATTCCTTGTTGCAAACTTTCAACTAACAGCCTTGAATTTCCCAAGATGGAAAGAGGATTTTACATTTCCTATTCGAGGTTTCTTCCTGCGAGTACAGCTGAGGTTTATTCAACATTGTACTGACTACATAGGAGAGTGTCCAGAGGCGTTTCACAGCTTATCCATATTTAAGCCCTGGAACTTACTGGCAGGGCTTAGCCCCGGGCACACGAACAACTCGGCTATATATACAGGAGACAGGGCAGTCGAGAGGCCACTGTTGACCATTTATTTATGAAGTCAAAGCTCTGTGGCAACATGCTATCCACTCTGAAACACCTTAAAACGCTTATATCCAAGCTGAATATTTCATCTCTGGATTGCTACTCCTTTCGAGTCTCTTTTCAAGGTATGAAGTGAGGCGAACAACACAGGGTAAAGCAAGAGAAGAGAAAGAAGAGAAAGGACACTGCAGGTGATGCAAGACCCCTCTCTAACCCAGTCAAAGTAAACAGGTGGGGCTGGAAAAGAAAGCGGAGGAGGAGGAGGAGGAGGAGGAGGGAGGGAGAGGGTGCTGCTTACAGGCCTCTCCAAGGTCAGAAGAAGGAGAAGCTTAGTATTCTCTGTCTCTCTGTCTCTGGCTTGTCTTGAGCTTGTGCCGCCTCATTTTTCGTCTACTGCTCTTCCTATGTCTCCTTCCTTTCTACAGCAAAACTATCCTGGAAACCAAACCAGGACCTTTTATGTGCCAAGTGAGGAAAAAATGCTTAGGGCAAAAAAAAAAAAAAAAAAAAAGAGCCTTAGAAAACAAAACGTTGCTGGGCACAGATTTGACAACATCCAGGGAATATTTCCATCTTCTGAAAGGACTGTGTCTGTTATGAAGCCGGGATACAGAGGAGACAACCTCAGCTCAGTGAAAATGTAAATGCATATACGAGGCCCAAAGAGCAAGCGCCTTCTCCCTCCTCCTCCTCCTCCTCCTCCCCCATCTTCACTTTGCTCTCTTTCATTTTTATCTGTCTATCCGTAGTATGTGTGAGAGGAGAGACGGCTGGCAGGTGGCTGTGTGCAAAGGTATTGAGGCCCATGAAATATTTACCAAAGCAATAATGACTCCCTGGACAGAGTGAGTGGAGGAAGAAGGCAAGCAGGAGAGAGGGGGAAAAGTGTGAGAAGAGAGAAATAGGAGAGTGAAGAGTGCCTGTCTTCTTTTTTGGTCTGAAGTGAGAATGAACAAAGATGAGGGAGGCAGACCTGAGACTTTCACAATTCACTTGTTCCCTGAATAAAAAAAAACTAAATAAAGATTAACAGTGTCACATGATAGGGCTTAAATATCAAAGTGCTGACAGTAATGACAACAAATTCAGAGAAAACTGCAAAGGTGACATCTGATCCATTTTTATGGCCTTTGGAAAGAAAGAAAAAAAGAATAACTGCTTCACACAGGCTTTTGAAAATCAAACAACCTTCAAAAATTGGATTTCAAATAATAATCTCAATAGCTAGAATAGCTATACTGTGGTGAAAACAAACGGTCCGTCTTTCTTCTCTGTCTTTTCCGTCTCTGTTCCTCCCAGAGGTCAACCCAGAGGTAATTCACATCATGTTTCTTTTCTGGCTTTTTCTCACTTGTACCACTTTTTCTTCATTGAGCCCAGTGGGAATCGAATACACCTTTACATATATGTCAGAGGATTTCATCCATGAAATACACATCTAACACCCAATGTGAGGAAACAATCTCTGTGACTTCAGTTTAAGTTAAATTAGTAACACTTGTTTTATCAACCGTAGAAAAAAAGAATGAGAAAATCCTGAATTATACATAACTGAGGTTCACACACATACTCACTCACACGCAGAGACTCATACAGAGAGTCTCCTTGTAATATTACCCTCTACAGGGCAGTTGGAGAGTAAAACTTCTAGGACGGGTGCCCCTGTGGCGAGTCTTTAATGCGGGGCCTCCTCTTGTTTGCAGAGGAGACTCGACATCACACTGTGGGCCAGTTTGATCCGGACAGCCAACAGAGCCTGCTTCAGATGAGACAGGGGAAGGAAACTCCACTGCGGCGCTGCTGTTTTCTCTTCATACCACTATCAGGATGCTGGGGTGGCTCAGAACAACAGTGAGCTCTCGAACCCAAGTCTCTGGGTTCAGGATGGAAGGAAAGACTGCCCCAGTGCAGCGGAGGTAGGGGGTCTGTTTGGATGTGTCTACAATGGGACTGAGCCGCATGATAGAGCGCAAGGGTTGGGACAAACAAACATGAACCTTTGCACTGTCTGACTCTGCGTGAAACCTGCACAAATGAGGGGGAAGTGTCGGAAAAGTTTCTCTAAGTAGGGGTCTGGTTCTCAGCCGCTGAGTTTCTGTCAAGAAATTAGAAAACGATTAAAACGAATGAAAAGAAAAGAAAAGCTTACTATACTGTTGGAGTAATTTTGTTTTCAGAAACATTCCTCTTTTTATTCCTATTTATACACATCAGTAATCACCTTTGACTGCATGTATACCATTATAAGTATACCAGAGGAATAAAGCATTTTTCCACCAATCTAGTTCACATGTAAAAATTAATAATTCAATTTAAAGTATTAACCTACTCTGTATTTTAATTATTTAGTCAGGTGTTATTTAAAATGAGGAATGCACTCATCCTTATGACCAACTCTTGAGCTACTATCATTTTAAATGTACTGTTTTACTCACACTGTTGCCCATAAAGGTGGAATAATTTTGTTTTCACATTCACACGTTCCTCTTTTTATTCCTGTTTATATACATCAGTCATCAACTTTGTCTAGGTGTAATGATTACGTACCGAGTCCCAGTTACACTTTATTTATCAAGAATAAATCACATTGTCACAATCATTTCCTCAGAAGATGCAAAAAACATACTGTATTCCAACTTTATGAGCAACAGTGCATGTAAATAGCAATTTTTTGTGTTTTTAATAAGAAGCAAATACTGCAATTTACAAGTGTTTATGTACTATTTACCTTAATCTGAAGCTCATTTTAATTTTGAAATAAATCATTAAATAAAGCAGTATTACTGCACAGCAAACAAATCAGTTGCACTAAAATACTCGTGCAATAATCATTTCTTGCAGCTACTATTAGAACGCTAACTGAAAGATTCCCAGCGCTTTCCTGCAGTGCAATGACTTAGCAGGGAGCTCACTGCATGTAAGCATGGAAGATTTATGTCAGAGTGCGAGTATGTGTCCAAAACATGACACTCCCTGTGTACTCCCTGAAGCGAGAGGCTACACTTCCTGATCAGCAAGCCTGACACACTGGACAGCTGACCTTTGACCTCTCATTTCACCTGAGTCGCAGAGCAACCCTGCAGCCCATTCTCTGGCTCCTGCAGGGTCGCTGGGGTCACAGTTGACACAGCAGTACTGTGTTATGCTGAGCTATGAGAGCCTCCACACATCAGCACCGATCCTTCACTGAGGAAATCAGTGTCAAACCAAATGGACGATACAGCTCTGAGTGTGTGTGTGTATGTGTGTGTGCATGTACTGAGTTTTGCTGTTTTGATTCTCCTTTAATATTATAGTAATTATCACAATATTAACAAACAGTGTGCAGTTGTATGTGAGGAAATGTAGACACCCATGGGCTTGTCTCACCCACATGAAGAATGTTGTTCATTTGGTTTATTGATTTTTTTCCCCTCCACATATCTTTATTAATATAAACATTCATTTCTCCCTATGTAGATGCAAAGCTAAGAGCAATGGGAGGAAGGAGGTGGATGGAAAAGACTGAGCACCTTCCAGAACAAATGCATCATGGGGGCCATTCCAAACGAGCCCATCTGTTTGATTCGTAATTGATCTGGATGACAGATCGTGGCACAGCAGCGCTCATGGGCTACATCTGACAAACGACTAGACACGACCTTAAGAGCTGACCTACACACAACTAGAAAAAAAACCCCAGAATGAACATACAAGCAAGACCGAGCCTGGGAGAAAAATCTATGCAGCTGAAGTGAAACCGCATTTCGTCTGATGAGCGATGTTAAACAACAACTGGACCGGCGGGCAATTATCATGATTGGAGTGGTGTACCCTGTGAGGAGACAGCGCCGGTGGAGAGGTAGAATATCCCACCTTCTGCACACCCTCCCACTTCCACTGGCCACAGGGGCCCAGTGCTCATTACCATGCATGCTTTTACAGGCCTGGCCAAAGCAGTCAATGCTCTCCACTTTATTTATTAGTAAATAGAGACAGATGGCAATGAGGAGGTGGTATCGACTACCCATTGCCTTTTAAACAGGAATCAATGGCAGGGGTGGAGCACCGAGAAGGGGGGCATTAACTTGCTAATACAGCCTTATGAAATGAGCCAGGGTTGTAATGTGGCTTTGGAAGCTCTGTGTAAAGCACATTCCACTGGCGTTTTTGTTTTGGTATGGGAGGAATTGACCGTTAACTCACACGACCAGTGCATATTTATAAGTGGATGCAATACACCATTGATCCTATTGATAAGTGGTGCAGGTTTTATTTTAGTGACAGAAAAGCAACCGACCAAGCTGGAGCTTAAATCTTGGATCGAAGAAGACATGTGTTGTAGTTGAATGTGACGAGATGGGAGGGACTTGGAAACTGATGCATGGAACACAGACAGCAATGATAGAAGGTGTGAAGTAAATCTATGTTTTAAGACACAGAAGTGAAGCCAACAGTATTGTAGTTGCACTGAGGAAGAAGGGTAAGAGGTGAAGGAAGTCAGACACAATTAGAAGCTGTGGAGAAAAGCGTAAAACAGATGAAGAAGAGGAAATAAAAAACTACCTAAATATCTTTACTTGTCTAATTATGCTTCATAAAACCACTATTTTGGGTGGTGCAGTGGATAGCACTGTCACCTCACAGCAAGAGGGTCCTGGGTGCGATTCCACCCAGGGGCCGTTCTGTGCATGTGCTCTCTGTCTGCATGGGTTCTTTCTGGGTTCTCTGGCTTCCTCCCACCATCCAAAGACATGCACTAATAGGTTAATTGGTCAACCTAAAATTGCCCATAGGTGTGAATGTGAGAGTGGTTGGTTGTTTCTCTCTATGGGTGCGTTCACACCTGGAAAGTACATTGGTCCACTTATTCGATTTGGATCAAATGCAGACTTTACTTTTTTCGTTTTACGTCGGATCACATTGTCATTGCACTTTTTGCTAGTGGACCGAAATTTGTAAACATTAGCACGCATGTGATGAACTGTGCTGGCGTTGGACAGAAAAGTCGGGAGCGGGATGAATCAGAGACAGCGGGTGTTGATGAAAAAAGAAATGGAGGTCCTGTGTGCAGTTATTGTTTTCAGAATATGTATTCCATTTTTACAGACTGGCAGACAGGCTTCAAGAGGTTAATTATGTCTCGATCTAATCAATAGATAGATAGATAGATAGATAGCTGTTTAGAGCAGACACAGATCATGTCTCAGTCCAACATGCAGCAGAGGCTGACTGTAGAGCTGCTGTCAGAGGTCATCTCCATCATCTATATTAATAAGTCTTTATCATCTTCCAGCTCTGTCTGGCAGCACGCACTAGCCACAATCCAACACAGAACAACTCACCCCCTCAATAACCCCTCAGCCCCCTGTGCAGGGACCAGCTGAGCTGCAGTGAGCCAGCGCCTTAAACCACCCACTGCCGAGGCAATTAAGAGTTTAACCTGGATGCAGCCCGGGGAATCCAGAGAGAGACTCCAGTCAAATAGAGTAAGGCTCTACAGAAAGAGAGGAGAGGACAGGAGAAGAGGAGAGGAGAGGAGAGGAGAGGAGAGGAGAGGAGAG
>JAPQRQ010000018.1:38628255-38654861 GCA_037367365.1 Apogon talboti | reverse complement strand
ATTTACACACAACAATCACGCGCATGTACGCTTGACTGCATGGGCTCGTTCACCTACATGTGCATGCACACACACACACACACACACACACACACATAGACAGAGACACAGACGCACACACATGCACTGGTTTTTATGCATGCTGGGTAAACTAACCTTTGCAGTAAAGATTTAGCAGCTTTATTAGTTTAGGAAATGGCTGTAATTAAGGATAATTCATAATGGCTGCTTCTCCCCTCTCTGCGGTATTAAAAAGAGGCCGGCCTAATTTAGCCTGCTTGCGTTTGTGCACTAAGGCAGTAAAATAGGTGGAGTTGGGGAATTGCATAGGAATAGAGATGGCAAGAGAAGCCTCTGCAAAAGCCTGATATTCTATATGGTCAACAGGCCAGCTGAAGGTTAGTGGTCATAACAAGTCCCATATAAATTTACACATTTTATACAATATTTGATTTGACTGACAGGCTCTAAAAATAATATGTTTGGAAAGATGTAATAAAAAAAATTACTCAAGAGGTACTAAGTAATATTTACGGGAAACCAAGATTTTTTCCAAACCTCAGCCAAAGTGTTTTTGTAAAACCATCAACCACCCACCAACCTCCTGTCCAATAAAGAAAGGCAAAAAAAAAAAAAAAAAAAGTTGTAGAGCAATTAAAACATAAAGTTTCTACACGTTTGCATTTGTGAAATGTATTTTGTTTGGACATGTATCCACGGCTTACATAAATGTGCAATGACAACATTTTATACTCTTGTGCCTGGATTGAATGTCTTCTGCAATGACACAAGGAGCTCCAAAAAAAACAGAGGTGTTCAGCTGAACAGAGACCACCGACTCTCCTCCCCCACCAGAGGTGAGACACGAAACCAAGGACAAGATCAATAAGTCCACAGATGGTGCCAGCTCCTCTCACTCGTTACCACTGATGAATAATAGAGGACAGTCCCCATCCTCCTTAAGATTCTTGTCCTTTGTCAATGTACATGTTCATATATACAGACGCATATGAAAACACACACGAAAAGCTGGAGCTCCTGCAGGAAAGTCAGGACAAAGACAAGAACCGGAGCGGATTCAGTGCAATATAAGTCAACTTCAGGAACCTAAAGAAAGCAGAGAAGTTAACAAAACAGACAGGTGCATTTTATCACCTGCATTTACATCTGACTGGGACGGCATTTAAAAGTGGAGGATTTTGTGCAAATACCTCAAATACCAAATCCACTAAATGCCAATGTGCAACACAACGCTGGAGCAGATAAAAAGAAAGCACGATGGTACACTTTGAAAGGGTGACCCGTTTTTTGTAACTACGCACTCTTTTTGAGTACGCCTTTCACCTTATTTAGTAATAAAACGATGAGCAGCAGCGAGGCATTGACCCTTTAAGTTGAAGAAAAAAAAACAGCTGGAGCTTAAAGAAACACCCAATCAATTATGGAGTAGCAACCTGTCCAAAATGTGATTTCCACACTGTCCGCCGCATCTTTCACACCATTATCGATTACCTTCGCTTGTAACGTTTTCTGTTAATTCTGTTCACCCACACAAAATCTATATGTGTGCATTTCAAAGCAGGCATCTGAGCCGAGCAGAGGCTGCCTCAGCTCTGCAGGCCAGACAATCACTGTCAATCTACCTAATGACCAAGTGTCTGCTGATGCATGCTAGTGAAGTGGGGAGAGTCCCCGGGTGCAACATGAAGCAGAATGGAGAGCATCCCCAGCTTCTCCAAGTGTTGAAAGTGCATGTAAACCCCCCTTGCTGGAGCTTTCCCAGTGCTTCTCACTTCCCTCTGTAACTTTAGCTAGATCAAAGAGAATGGCACCCTTAAGTAGAAGTAGTACAGATCAACTAGGTTTGGGGTAAGTCACATAAGGATGCGGGGCGAAAGTTGAATGATAGACTATTCTGTCAGAGTGCGATTCCTCAGCTAACGGAAGTGTGTTTTAACAATGTATGGTGCAAGGAAATCCCCGAAGGTTCAGGTTGAGTGAGGAAAGAGCAAAGGATGAGCGGAGAGCAGAGAGTTGCAAGACACGAGGGCCTGATGTTCCTCTGTACGACGCTGCACCCTCTTCACTCCTGCCAGGCGATCACAGGCAGCCTCGGCTCTGTCCGGCGCATCAGCCTCAGGATGTATGAGATTGAATCAGACCTGCCGGTTTGCTGGGCATTTCAGCGGCAAAATAAATGACAAGGCAAGTGCTGGGGGAGAGACAGCGAGGGCGGCCCGAAGGTGTGACCCCACTGATGAGATGAGAGTCGGTCCAGAGCTGCCAGACGCACTATTAGAATCGGAGACAGAGATGGGAGATGGAGAGAGAAAGAGAAAGCGATAGAGCGGGCCTGGTGTCACTTTATCGAATTCCTCCCTGGTACATGGTAACAGAGGTCAGGGGAAGAAAAGCATGGGGGCAGAGTGTAAAGCTGAGTGAAAACACAGTGCTGCTCTAATACCTTTCATAAAGAGAAAAGCCTCCTCATCCACCAGCCATGATTAAATATAACCTGAGTGCTGAGAAACTAACCCCACACTACCCCACCAAGGCCCAAGTTTGTGTGTGTATGTGTGTCTCTATACACTGATGGGGTGAGGAGGGTAAAAGCAATTTGTGGAGAACTTGTTGGGTGAGTGGAGTGTGTGTTTTTGTGGCACCAGGTGGGAGCAGAGGGAGGTGTGTGTGTGCTGGATGTGCACATCTTGGCCTGCAGCTCTCTGACACCAGCCAGAGCAACAGTTAATGTGTGACACTGCTGCTCGCCTGAAATTAATGCTGTCATCAGCAGCTGGAGGAGAAGAACTAAGTAAGACTATGTAAGTTTGCTTGAATAGACACAGACGGAGGTACAACATTCAACTCAGGCTTATTTCAGTACTTACTAGTAGGTGTGGGTGGTCTGATGATCTTATTTTGTAGATGGTCTTAATGTGTCACATGATGTGCTTGTCAGAGATCCTGTCATTAAATTAATACAGTCCTGCCCAGAGTTTCCAGCTGAACCAATATTCATTTAAACCAATGAATGCAGTATTTCATGGAGAACGCTGCATCATGGATTGCTTCTAGCACTGATGTCATGAAGCCAGTTTATTAACACTGAGTTAGAGATTCTTTTGGTGCAAATGTGTTTGGTTTAATCTTATTTAACCAGTAGAGTTTGTCCGACGTATTTTTCTGCTACAGAGGAAATAAAACTACGATGACAAAAACAATCTTGGAAGCCTGGTGGTATGTCCCATCATACAGTAGTCTTACTCTTACACAGATGTCCTCCTCCTAAAACATTTTTGGTTTATGAAACTATGGTGATAAAAAAAAAAAAACAGATTATGACAGCTGCCACAGTGTGGGTAATTCATGGTTAGCATTCTTTATGTTGATTATCCAAACACCTCAAATAATAATTGCTATTTTAATGACAAAATTGTGTCTACAATAATATATACAGATCGATAAGTATGTTAAATGTGTTATCGTTTGAATTTTGCTCATCCAAACCTATTAACCTTTTGTAGTCTTTCTGTGTACTAAAGTTTGTGATTATGATTGTGATTATGATTTTATGTTTAAATTCTTTTGTCAGATCACTACATTACAAAAACCTACACACAGGGTTTGTGTGGATGCCACCCAGTAACCCCAGCCATGCAAACTTTACCTGCACCCTGACATTTGACCCTTCTACAGAAATGCAATATTAATTTAGGAATTTGCTTTTTGCAGTCACCCTATAGAAGGACTTGCGACTTCCAAAACGGATGACAACACTACTGATACTCTGATGTGAGAAGCCAATACCACGCAATAACCTTATTTTATATATGCCTATGTGGTCCTCAGAGATAGGGAGAAATTGGGCCATCAGTGTCACTCAGAGCCCCTGTGTGGAGGCTTGTTTTCTTGATCTAATAGAAGGTAATGATCCAGAGAGCAGGGCTAGGCTTCCTCTACCACGGAGCAGGCCTCCGGGGGCTACTCCACCCCTGACAGCGGCAGTGGTCGTGGCAGTGCAATAAGAATAAACACATGCAGGCGGGGAGTCTATTTGGCTGAGAGTGATGGCTAGCTTGTTGCTTATCCCAGCCCAATAAATCTCCATACAGGGCCGAGAGATGAGCACCGCTTATCTCATCAGCCTCACGACTGATGCCCCCGACCGTGTGCCGCCGCTCAGACCCCTGATTTATCACAAACAGGGGAGGGGAGAAGTTCCTCACCGCAGTCAAGCTAAAACACAGTGAGAGGATGGGGTGGGGATATAGCGGGAGATGCGAAGACAGGGAGGGAGGGAGAAAATGAAATAAAAAGAGGGAGAAAAAAGACATATTGAAACGCAGAGGGCAGAGGCAGATAATGCAGAAATATAGAGAGTGAACAGAAAGGTTTTCAAGGGAAAACACGGAGGCTTTGGCGTGAGGCGACGCAATAAACTAAAAATAAAAACTCCCAAACCCGGGCAGAGGGAGAGGGGAGGGTGGGGGTAAATGTCACCGTCTCCATGTCAGGGGTGGTGGTGAGGGGAATTGCGTTTGACGGCTGGATTCTGTGGGATTCAGCAGTTTTTTTCCAGGCAGGGAAGAAAGACAGAACGGGGCACCGGGATGTGATATTTAAAAACGAACCAAATGCATCTGTCATAGTGCAAAACATGCCCTGACTGATGCTGATAGAAAACATACTGTACTATGCTCTCAAGGCCAGCTAAATATAAAAAAACCCTTTACAGTATTAATGTAATAATGATGAAGAAAGGATGTTTCAACCAGGTACATTTAAGACTATTTAACAGCTGTTCAAGACAACTACAAATGCAATTATTAGTGTTAGTCGCCAGGAAAAAAAGTGGCTGACTTTTTACGACAGCTTCATATTTCTTGCACAATATACAACAGGGTTCTAATTAATTTTTACCAGTATCGTAAATCAAGAACTAAATTTAATCAATTTTTAAGACTTGTCAAGATTGTATTTTAAAGACAAGGACTAAAAATGATTGGAACTTAGGTTTTCAAGGCTTGGGGAAACTAATGAATACACCAGGCATATGCTTGTGTAAAATAACCTCTTTACTGCATTCACCTTAGCCACCACAGACAAGTCCCACCGTGACAATATTTTAGCAGTAGAGAAGATAATATGGTCCCGTCTGCCCAGCAGCTCTAAACAGAGCACTTTTAACCGACAACATGTGCAAAATAAACCAATAACTTTTTTTTTCTTGCAATGAAAGAGCCGAGGGCCAGAGAATGAAAAAAGTATGTGTTAGCAGTTGAAGATAGTAGTGACAGGGTTTGTCAGTTGAGGATGAGAGGAACAATAAAGAGGAGGACGAGGAGGACCAGGAGAATTATGTCAGTATGATTGTCACTCATGGGTGATGAGCAGGCGGCAGAAGTCAACGACAGCGAGCCAGAGTGGCGGCCTGTGCACTGCTCTTTCTCATTTTACCTCTCTCTCTCCGACTCTTTCCATCTTGTGGCTATATGAATTAGTGCGGTGAGAGGAGAGAATGAAGAAGGTGGGAGGGGAGGATGGGGAGTGACGGGAAACAGACGGGTATAATATTCTCATCACTCTTCGCTCGGCAGTCGTTGGTGAGGAGCGTGGCCCAGGGCACTCAGCGGCCCAGCCAGCCGCCTCGCAGACCCTGCAAATATTCCTAAACCTCAATTTTTCATATTTCCCTGTATGCATAAGGAGATGAAAAATCATCCGATCATTTGTATTGTCTGACTGAGGTTATACACAAATATTAGTTTATCTACCGCACCTAAGATTGCCTCCCTAAGCAAGACGGATTGGTCTTTTGGAGAGGGCAATATTCCCCGGGAACATATTCAGTCCATCTTTTATGTGCTGCAATTCACAGAGCAGCAGGTATGAATTCCATCTCCAGACAGGCTCGATAAAGCTAAACACCCAATAGAGACAGTGCTTATTACACACAATGCGCTTTAATTGCCAGACAATTTGGAGCTGGGTAAAATTTATTGTTTTCAAAAGTGTTCTCTTGCAAAGAGGCTTGACACCTAATATTCATATTCATTTTCTACACATTTACTGAACACTTACCTAAAATGAATATTAAAGCAAAACAAGCAAAGGAATCAATTTGAGTTGAGAGAGGGGAAAAAAAAAAGCCTCAAATTGATTTCCGTTACCTCTTCTGTGAACTACTGAGTGTCTGGTCGTCTGCTCCAAGAGAGTGAGAAAGGGAGAAAGTAAAAAAAAAAAAAATGAGAGAAGGAGGGGGTGTGAAGAAGAGTTCTGGGTCAGAAATCACTGGGTGATTATTCCCCACTCAGCCATGTGTAAAACTCATTAGACAATGCATAATGCCTTTAATCAAATCAATGGCACAAGCAACTCCAAACTGATAGCTCCCATCAAAACTTACATAAAGCATGGCAAATTTCTCATTTACTTATAAAAATAACCGAAGACAGGGGAATTATCCCCAAAATGGGTCTAATTGTTCTCTGTCTTTGGATCAATACTGTGGTGGGAAATAAGTAAACTGATAAATAACAAAAGTAAAGTGAGAGAACAATGTGCAGCGAGGGATGAGAGAGTGGGAGGGAGTGAGCGAACGAACCAGCGCCTTCTTCAATATGCTCAGTAAGACAACATTTCAGGTAACAGCGATACAATTATAACATGTATAGAGTGTAGCTAAACATTGTAACTAATCATCTCTGAGGCAGAAAAAAATTAAACTGACACCAACATTGTGCTGTACAATGAAACTGCACAATGACGACTTCTCACCTTCTTCAATTCCTTCTCCTTTCTAGTGAGCTTAGAGGTGGTGACAGACTAGCAAGCGTTCGGGCAGGAGTGGTGAGGGTAATTAGGCGAGTGGAGGTACAGATGTTGAGTTGTGGAGGACCCTTACTGGGACACTGAGAAGCACTGGAGCACAAATAACCCTGCATCTGCCTCCCTCTGCCAGCTCTAAGTACCTTTCTTTGTTAGGGTACGGGTCTTCATTTTTTACTGTTGACAGGCAATGTTATTTCCGTTATTTTGTGGCATCTGGTTAGGCTGGGTGTGAGAGAAAGGGAGTAAGGGGAAAAAAAATGCTAACACACACACAGGACGCACTTTAATTAATTGTGGGGAGATTACATGGTCTTCCAACCGTGTAGTTTGTCATCAGAGCCCATTACACACTTCTATTAGATGTTTCTTCACAGTGTCAAGTGTAATTTGAAGGAGAGTCTTGGTGGAAGATCTCTAAGTACAGTGAAAGTCCTAATCGGGGCGACTAAGGTTCACCTCAACTGAGGTAAAAATAACAAACTCTGCCACCCCTCAATTAGCAGAAAGCAATGTGTAAACACGTAAATCTTATTGGGACTGTGCCTATTTCATGGTGTGTCACTCACTCACGCTGGTGACACAGAGCTGTGGTTGTTTCCAGGCCTGGAGCTGGTCTGCCTCGTTTGCTCCAGCGCTATTGCTCTTCATTTCAGCGGGAGAAGCTTTATTTTCATTGCCAAGCAATGAAGTGTCTTTGTATGACTGCGGAGCACACCACAATCAATCTTACACCAGCAGAGTTAACAGGACAGAAACCAATGCAGCCGTTACTCGGCACAGAACATTACCAGTGTATGGACTCATTATTCATCAGAGGCTCCATTAGACACCACTCACTATGCTGCCACACTGGATAGCAGACAGACAGACTGAAAGTCAATGCTGTGTCACACACAACACTGCCCACAGGGGAACAACACAGAAGCGGAATCATGAACAATATACTCTGCTGCAGCCATAACACTAGGAATCACCAAATGCATACGATGCTTTTGTCTTTTGTTAAATTCTTCACTTTCAACCCTATCTCACAGAGATGACATTCATATGCAAATAAACTCTAAATGAAAACTATTTTTATTATAAATGTAATGCCGTCTGCGCTATGTTTTATTTCAACATAATAATTAAATGGTGTTAATTAACATAATTTTGAGTTGCACAAGGACAAAAACAGAATTTTTTCCACACACAACATATGTTTGACCAAAAGATCTGCCGTCTTCATTTACAATATCAGCTGGACAGCATTATTAAACTTTTTATGATTTGGTTTAGGCTCTGAAAGCACGTGGTCAGGGTTAGGGAAAGGCGCCAAGGCTCGGTTTAATACATAAAAAAATCTCCAAAGATCTGATTAAACCGACTCACAATATATTTATTAATATTTAAACCAAACCACAATCCTTTCCTAACTCAAATCAAAATGTTTTTATTGCCTAAATCTAAGAAGTAAACTCCAGTATCTTGTGGGAAAGTTCTGGATTTTGTAAATCCACCACTCAGCCCAACCACCTCCAGCCTTTCAACGACAGGCACATTTTTTTTCCTTTTTCTTTACAATAAAATCAAGGCGTGGATTGTCTTTTCAGCAAAATGTAATACAAGTGGCAAAAAGAACTGGATTTGCAATTTAGTTGGACATAATTTATTTGAGACAGGGCTGTCACTTTTGAAACTAACAAATTTGACGGCTCTACAGCTGCAATGATCATATTTTTAAAGGTGAGAAATGAAAATTGTAACTTTTTTTTAGATAGATTGCTTTACTTGCCATATGTTATTTTTTTAGGTATATACTGGCAATAAAGTAATAATAATGTGGTTCTTGGTTTACTCTACTAAAATTCCCCACAAAACTGTCACAATTTTGCAGGCACATTCCTGTGTTCCATGTCATGCACCCACAGAGAAATGTGTATGACAGACTGTGTGCCTTCCTGTGCCGCCACCACAGTCGGTAAAGTAACTAATGACACAGCAGTTAATGGTCAACATTAGGGAAGAAGGAATAATAGGCTATAATCCATACATCAGCCTCATAACCCCAGCTCTAATTGGCCACACATACTGTGTAAACTGGGAGGAACGCACATGACTTCAGTCACATTGAAGATTTTACAATATCAGACTGCAGTAAAAGTGGTGGGGAGACAGACAGGGAGAGCTGGCTGCTGAGCAGAACTAAGGTGGCAACACACAACACATGAGGAGTCCCTTATAAGCCTGTCTGCTTCTTCCTCCTCCTCACTGTCACCAAAGCAACCGTAACCATCCCCTGCCATCGCTGCCAGTGGGGCCTGGGACAGCTGCTCAACAGAACAACACACACACATACACATAGAGCCCATCTTACAACTACAACCAGGCACTGGGACCCAAGGTAATTGGGCTTTCTCACTCCAGCAGTCAACAACAAGCAATGGCACATTCCTGTCTTGCCACAATGGCAGTTAAAAAATGGCATAATAAAAGACAGCACAAACAAACATCCCCGAGGACCCCGGCTGCAACATTCAGATGGTTGCAAACCAGGCATTAAACACCAGCCCGGGGAACAGACGACCAGAACATGGTCAGGAAAACAGGAAGCACTCCCACAAACAGGAAGTGACACACGTGTTCTGGCGAAGAGCCGCTGCCTCAGTAACGTGCAGGGAAAAAGAAAAGAAGAGCTAATGAGAACACCAAAGACATAGGTACGGCTGTTTACGAGTGTCTGCCTTCAGTTTAAGGGGGAACTGAAATGGAAATTGAGGACAAACAATCAATGCCTCATTATAATCTCACATCATGTACGAGGGCTTGTTTTTATACCCCTGTCAGTTTATTGTGAGAGACTAATTTTGGCTTGTGTTTGTTATCCTACCGCTATTACAGGCTGATGTGTCCTCATTCTTAATTTCTGTCCCAGTTACTTTTTTTGCTTTCTTGTTTATCTTATACTCAAATGTTTCCTGCCGTACTTTGGATCTACTTTGCATCTTTGCAGGATACCAGTGAGTCCACCAACACAGAAATAGTTAGGTTGATGACATACCTCTCTCATGCTTTATCTGCAAACATTACCTTTTTATTTTCATTTTCTTCACAAGTCAGGGGGAGTGTTGATGTCTGCTAACTCAACTCCTACTTTCAGTCAAACCTGCAATTACTGCCGTGTCTATCTCTACCTTAAACATTGCTTAACAAGAAAAATATGCCAATATGCCGCAAACGCTTTCATTTGGGCTCTGAAATTAAACAAGCTGCTCGGAGCCATGTTGTAAATTACCATAAGGAATGTGCAACTGAGTGCAGACACAAAGAGCACATCACATAAACTCCTTCAATAGCAGAGCACTTATAATTTGTAACATTTTGGAAATATTTATTATATTTCAACCTGTTCTTTTGTCCCAGTGGCCCTCTCTGGCCTCGGGGTGCAGCTCTTATCTGATTACTATGTCATGTCAGAGATTTGTCACAAAGCCATAACATACACTTTGGCTTTCAAGAGCGGCAAAGGCACCTCTTCGGCATGTGAAGACATGGCCACATGTAGCCGCTAAAATACAGCAGACATAACCGATTTGTGTGTCTGTCTGACACTAAGTGGCACCGTATTGTGATATCACATATGGTGCTCTACATGCAATACGTGAATAAATATATGTAATTTAGTGTGCGTGCATTAATATGCAAGGCTTGTAATTAACTTTTTGGATTATTAGTAGGTGTCAAAACTTACAAGCTAATTTGAATTTTTAACAAAACTTATATGTCACTGTATCCACTCATTCACACATTCTTTAAAACCATTATGTGAATATAAATGTAAACAAAACTAATTAAATGCAACTTAATTAATCACTAATTCAAGCTAAAAAAAAAAAGCAGTCTGAAAACTATTCCATTATTATTTATTTTAGCATTCTTGTGCTACAAGACTAACCCCAGATATGAGGGACGGATAACCAAGTTTCAGTTTGCGGACAAACATTAATTCACCTTAGAGGCAGATTATTAAACTACATTTCTGTTCCACCAGTGTGCTTTTTTTTTCAGACGGCTCTGCTGTTTTTACTACACAAGTTTAGTTTTAGTTTAGTTTACACTGTGTACTTTGTACTGGACATTGCAAGTAGATTACATCTCCACCACCACGGTAACACAGTGACCTCACAGTATTACTCACCGAGATTAATCTTAAACCACATTTGGTTTGTTAGTGGTGGTTCGTTTTAAGTCCTGTTTGCTCATGACCACCACCACCTGAGGGCAGGACTGGGGCCTAAACAGGCCTTAATACCTGGTTCAGTCTCCTGCCTGAGGCTGCTGTCAGTGCATGACTGATCAGACACACCTGATGGCTCTATCTCAAACAAGCATCTCTGAAACCTCATCAGAGCACTTACTGAATTGTGATTAATTCCCTCCAACACTGCTGACAGACAAGGTGCTTCATCTGTCGCTGTTCACTTGCTTGGTTGGGCCCCGAGCAAAAACAGACAGGCGGAGATGGAACGATACAGACAGAGGGAAAAAGAAGCTGTTTTGCTGCTGGTAAAACAAACAATATTGAGAGGAGCATACTGTAAAGGAGGAAAAACAAAGAGCGTGAGTGATCCAGTGGTAAACCTTTCATTTAACAAAGGGAGTACTGTGAGACCAGCTCAAAAAAAAGTGAGTATAGGAGAAAGGAGAATGACAAGAACAGAGACAGAGGCAAAATAAAGAAAATGGCAGAAAAACAACAAAGGGATTACAGTTGAGACGTGACAAGATGGGTAGGTAGGAGTTCTGACATACAAATACAATCAGCTTCTGACATATGGACACTTTAATTGGGAATATAAGAAATTTTGTGTTGAGGGGTCGGAGTGGGGTAGTGATTGTATAGATGCAACAAAAGTATAGATAGAAATCCACAATTCCACTTAAGTTCCTTATTACAAAAAAACAAACAAACAGGGAATCCGCTTTTCCAAAGTGTAAAACCAAACCTCTCAACTATATTTGCATACATTTTAAATAGGTTGTCATACAGCCTCAAATATTAGGATTAACACTTGTGGTTCGTTAGCATGTTAATGGTCAGAGGTGGTTAGTGCTTACTATTGGTATCCATATAGTAACACTGATGTTGAATTTAGTCAGGAGAAGTAAGATGTTGAGCGTCCAGTGCTTTAGTGGTCGGTCTCTAAGGCTGAAATGGGGTAAAGCTGAATCAATGTTAGCTGCCTTCCCCCTGTCATCACTGATATCATAAGAAAGCGCTAATTAACTTACTGCAACCTCTGGAACAGCTCTGACCAGAGGGCTAATGTAGCCTAATCGTGTGTGCTTACTTCCCCAGGACTTTCTCCCTTCCCAGTCAGAGTTAATCGATTGTAAACTGCAGCTGGGGTCACAGCAACCCACAACTTCCCCGCTGACCCCTCCACACCCTAAGGCAGGACCTTAATGGAGCTATACTCCCAAGAAATCAATACTCAAACTGGGCACGAGTCGCTATATAAGACCCCGTCCTGATGGGATCTGACAACAGGGCTGAGGTTGAATGTCTAAATACAAGCTGCACGTTCAAGAATAAACAGACTGATGCCACAGACAGCACCCCTCCTCCTCTGGACATCAGTAAAGCCATTACAGAAAAACATAATTGCAGCTACAGTAAATATGAACAATGAAGAATCAGATTACAACTTTTCTCAAACTAGAGGGGCCCTCAGGAACACAGACCTCCACCAAAGCCAACAGGCCACTTTTTGTTTCATTTCTCAATATTATTAAACCGCCAACAAACCGCATATTATGACCCATGTTTTCCTTTATGCAAGTTGGTGCCACTGTTTAGTTTAACTCACTAGTATCATGGTAACAGAGTCATTTCTAATCTGTCAGTTGGTGCCGGTTGGTTTATTTTTCACCGCCTTTGCATGTTTTTTTTTTTCCCCTACATTTAATGAGGTTGTCCTTGGCCTATGGATTACTCTTCTTCATGTTTCATGAAATCGACACAGTAGTTCTTGTGGAATCTTCCTGACAAGCGGATGTACTGATGAACAGACAAATGAAGGAGATGCTACGATACCTCCTCCAACACAACACAGACAAATCCGTCAGCTCCAGGCTCATCTGGTCTACTGAGACGGCTAAGCTCAGGCTCTGAGTGGAGGAACGACCCAAAAGACAACATAGGCAAAAACCAATAAGGCCACCGCTTTAATTCCTCCTCACCTTGGGAGGACCTGTTTGAGTGCCTGTGTCCTGTTAAGATTAATTTCTGCCTAATACTAATTGGTCCTTCGGCTGGCAGGGCCCTGGGGGACCGGCTCCCTTTGGTCCACTCTCACTGGGGCTCACCACCATTGGAGGGGTGCTGATGAGCTGGCGTTTTTATCAGCCACAACATTCCGCCAGAGCTCCCCCAGGGCTCTGCACAAGCTATAATTAAGTCTCACACAATCCATAATTGCTGTGTTTACAATTACTGTAGGAGAGCAACACAGAGCCAAAGGAAGAAGAAGGAGATATGGGAGAGAGTGCAAAGAAAATGGAATAAAGAGAAAAAAAAAAGAGAAAGGATGAAAATGAGAAAGGAGTCTGGCCCTACATGAAAAGGTACAAAATTCATATTAAAATCTCTTTTCTGCTGCCCCATCTCCCCTCATTTTGCCTTAATAAGCTCTCAGGGCTGTTTGGCGGGGGTAAAGCCCATCACTTATTTATTTTTTCCCAGATAGCCCTATTAATTTTCCCCAGGCCTGAAGTGCTCCAGCAGACAGAGATGTGGACTGGATCTTCCGTCCCTCGGGTGCTCCTCGAGGAAGAGCCGTAAATGACCCAAATAAAGGGTACTTTTGAAGGCTGCGGAGAGGCGCCGGCACTATTAAAACTAAATGAAGTGTTTATTAGCCGTGCCGACAGCGCTCTAAACACTGCCAGATCAAGGGCAGTTACAGTTAATGTGTGTCTCCAAAGCATTCGCTGTTTGTTTAGCCTCGCCGATGGGCCTGAAAGAACCAAAGGACAGAGTTTTTCATGCTTTCTTTCATGCATTTTTCTTTCCCAGTCTGTCCCTTTCACACACCTTGTCTTCTCTCATCTTCCTTTTTTTATCTATTACTTCTTTCCCATCACCCACTGCTCAGACTCTGCCACCAAGCTCCCTTTCCTGTCTATCCACTGGGGAAAAAAGCCTGTATATTGTGGTTTCCTCTTGGATCTGAAAGCCACACAGCGAGGTTAATGTAAGGAAGGTGTGACAGCAGCAAAGCGAACCCATTGAAGGTAGAATAAAAACAGTAAGGCGTTGTGTGTCTCCTGTCTTTTGGCTTGACTGCGGAAAGGGGGCCCATTACACTCTGTGTACCGACACTGTCTGTGGCTGGGCAGGAGACTCTGTGATGGGGGACCAAAAGCTGCTTTTAAGGCTCTGATTGCTCGGCATTCTGAAATTCCCCTTAAAAGTTTCCCTTCCCTCTAATTACATTCTTCGTTTCATTTCGGCTTTTAGACAAACTGCCAGAGAAGCTTTTGGAGAAGGCAAAAAAAAAAAAGAGAAGCTGGGCTCAATTTCA
The DNA here is from genome assembly GCA_037367365.1 of Apogon talboti. Lineage (NCBI taxonomy): Eukaryota > Metazoa > Chordata > Actinopteri > Kurtiformes > Apogonidae > Apogon > Apogon talboti. Next base: position 38,640,465 of record JAPQRQ010000018.1, on the reverse strand, counting down.
CTTTGTTATTTTTTATAAGGTTTAAGTTTATAATGAAAAAAATGTGCTGAAATTGGATAAAATGAGGAATAAACTGTCCATTTATCTTCTTTATATTTTCCTCTAATGGGCAGAGTTATTACACACATGGCATAAAACAGACATTTGCATTTACAAAAAAGCATTTCATAGCATTCGTGGTACCTGAATTGACTCTGTGGCAGTTTTGACAATGCCTAAAAATCAGTTGGCGAGTGTTATTTTTCTCATTAACTCATATTTAACATTTTAATGCAATACATTTTTCGCGCTCTCGTATATTTTCCTCCGCAGTAATACCATGTGTGAGTGAGAATAATGACACTCATTTAGAGCTGAATTAAAAGTTCAAACAATGAAAGCTGCAAAAACTTTCATATGCCACCTCAAAACATATTTTTTCTTCTACACAGATCTCTAATTATTTTTCATAACCCCAAGCACTGTACAGTAATATCACAGCTTCCTGTTGGAGCTTGCCTATCTACGGCTGACACCATTTAAAGCAACCCTCCACCCCTTTCTGCTTCCACTTCTCTAAACACTTCACTTTTCCTCTTAAAAACGTACTCAGTTGGAGACTCAACAACAGTTGCAAATGAAGTTCTTCTCCAAATTGCTGGGTTTTGTATGAAGATTGATGTTGGACAAAGTACACTTCTGAAGTCGAAGGCTGCAATTACAAACCAGAGTGATTATCCTTGCCCATTAATAGCAGCAGATAGCATGTCACAATCAGGGATGTGCATAATTAATCAGTGGTTAGTCTTTGCACCCTCCTCCCTCTCTCCTCTTACCCCTTTTCCTCTGGGCTATTTTCAATGTAAAACAGGGTTACGGACAATTCCCAGCAGTGTAACTAAATGCACCGCCCAAAGCTTACAAGACGATGTGAGTCCTGCTATTGACAAAACATCACTGACTGGTAATGAACATTGTGAGTGCTCTAAATAATTGCAGATTCCTTAATTTATCATCCATTCGCATTATCACAAATCGCACACCTCCGCATAAGACCAATTAACATACTTGCTTTCAGATGCGCACAATTTCCAGGGGAAAAATAATTTAAGTTCTTTCCCTTTGTTGATGTTTGTGTGCCCTTTCTAATGAGAACAGCCTGATTTTGTAACCCAGCAATATTTTTTTTCATTTTCTTTCTGATATCAAAACAAAAGCCCTTCAGGCAAGGCAAAAGACAGGGAAGAAATTCACACAAATTCAGCTCTCTTTTATATTCTTTATATCTTCACCTGTCCTGGTCTAACACACTGTTTGTAGATCACTATCAAAGCTTTCCTCTCTCTTTATTTGACCTTCCTCCCCAGAAGAAAACCTCAGGCTGATTCCCTTCACAACAAAACAACACTGTCAAACCTAAAGCCTGCTGACTTTCAAACTTTCCTTCAGCATACACAAGACTTTCTGCTCACCAGTCCTCTGGAGAACCAGGCCTTCCATCAATGCCAAGCCCAAACCGTGGAGCTCCGGCTCAGTCACTGTGATTTATATAAGTTATTATAGCCCATTACAGAACAAAAACAGGACAAAAACCCACTTCACAACAGAAGCCGGGCCAAACAATGGGACCACAGTGGTGAGCGCTGGCGTATGGGCGGGTGAAGTCCAGCACATGCCTGAACCGCCACTCACCACACATTGTCTTTAATCTAATTCTACACATGGTTTCGTTTCAATCCGAATCAAAAGCTCTCATGTTAACAAACCATAACAGATCTCCCTTAATCCGCCTGGCAACAAAAGATGGATGCAAGAGACACTCCGCCTCTCCGTCCCTGATATCACACCTAATTTGCATACAAAACACTTGCTGGAGGAAAAGGGCATATATTAAAGCCATTATTTTGTGTTGTTCTCATGCAAAAAAAAAGTTTGCATAATTGTGTTGCGCATTATGTGTGATGGAGGCTCAGCTATCCAAGAGCAACTTAGTAAATCCATCCTGTTGCTGCTGGCCATCCATACTGCGTTCACACGATAATGCAGAAGTAGACAAATGAGGGCATGTGTCTCTCTAACTAACCAAAATGGAGTCCCAGTCCTTCAAAGGATTGCATGCAAATTTTTTTTTTTATTCGCAACCTTCTTAAGAGTGTGTCCTTCATAAAAAAAACAAAAAAAAAACTACTGCACCAGTTACACAGAATATTGAGCTTCAAGTGGCATACATTTCCTAGAAATGTAGCATTCAATAATGACTGATCAAAGACAAAGACACCGCTCTACAAACATCAGTCTCAAATTAAATCACTATAAAAATACACAAACAGCAATCAAATATGAGTCAAACTCCTGTCAGCATGTCCACTGATGAATGTCTATTAACATTGTGAGAAGACACCTTTTGGATGTCTCCCTAATTCCAATAAAACATCTATAATGACAAAGACGAGCCAATTCCTTCCTCAGGCTAAACACAGATGCCAGTTTTCAGATTGACAGTATGATGAGGGTCTGGGCCCAGTTGTTGCTTCTTCAAGGATTAAAGATTTAACTTAACTCTCATAATCAGAGTGTGACAGCAGGCCTCGGGAATGTGTGATGTATCCAAACCCACAGTCAAAGGAATTAGTCAGTGCTAATGTGGCCACTTTGCTAGATCAAACAGTGGGAAGGTTAGTCACTGGCAACAGGACTGGGTAAAAACGATCCAACGGCGTGTCGGTGCAGGAGGTCTGATTTGCACAATCTTCATACCCCAACGCTAACAGTAATGATGAGAACCTGACTTGTACATCTGTTTGTGACAGCCACCTCAGGCAAAATATGCAAGGCTTGAATCAAAACATAATTCATTATGTTGATATGATGCTTTTTATATTTTTACAACCTCTCCACCCCAACACACACACACATACACACACCCCCCCCACACACACACACACAGGCTTTTCTTTCCAGGTGATGTGACGTTTGTGTTGATCTCTATCTGTGGGATAGGCAGTAACTCACCCAGCCTGACTTGCTGGGCCCTGTTCTGTCCCAGGTGTGCCTCCAGGGGTTTTACCGCACACCTGTGAGTTGAGCACGACCTGAGTTGTCCTGAGCAGCAGTTTTCAGTACTGTCCCTGCCTCCTGGTGGCTTGGAGCAGGAGTGCTAAGCATAAAAAAAACACTAGCACTCTTCAAACGCATACGTAAAGGCATCGGTGGATGCTTTTATCATGTTGCACATTAGCCCTGCCCTATTCATATGTGTGAGTGCATTCCCTCAAAGGTGTGCTCATATCATGCGTGTGCAGCCCTGTCATCTGCACAGAAGTATGAGCACACACACAAAAACACATACACATTAGAATGTTGTCATGGATGTGTGAGCGGCAGCTGGGTGTAAATTGCACACGAGTCTAGTGTAATGAGGACTGATGGCTTATGCCTGCTGTATATTCCAGAAGGGTGTCTTCTGACAGCTTTGGGAGCCGATAAAGTAATAACTAATAATGCGCAGATAGCGGCGCCACTGTGTGACAACTGTGCTAACGCTGAGAGAGTGTGAGGTTGTGTGTGAGTGTGTAAGAGAGATAGAAAAGAGACAGAAAGAAAGAGAGAAAGAGAGAGGAGATGAGAGAGAGGGTGGGGGCCGGTGCTGTGGGGGCTCCCTTTCAAGTTTCAAACACAACCTCCGGTGATGGTTTCAAACCTAATTCACTACCTCCAATAAACACACAGGCAGAAAGAGAATACATAAACTGTTTAACAATCACTCACTTTGAAAAAAGAGAAAAGAACAGAAGGGGGAAAAAAGAGAAGGTATCCATGCGGCATTGCTTTTTTATAATCCGTCAAAACTATAAACAGAAATTGAAATAAGAAGAGCAAAGATAGGTGTGTAAGAAAAGCACCAGGGACAGAGGCTCTTCTCCCTCCCCTTCTCTTCGCCTGTAGAAGTGAGTGATCCTGCCCAGGTTCTTACAACATGGAGACTCCTCCATAAATCATAGTCACCACTGCGAGAAGACTGAAGAGTGTCTTGCGGTGACAGACGCGCCTCTGTGCATAGTGCTCTCTGGCTCCTTCTTCTTCTCCATCTTGTGTTCCTCTACAGCTTTACAGGAGTCAAAGCCACCGTCTATCTGACAGGGTTGCTCACACTCAGTGGTGCAGTGCAGACAAGTTCCACGATGCAAATATAATAGGTTTTTTGTGTAGTGGAGTGGACTCGTAGAGAGCTAAAGGTTCTCATATGGTACCTATCCAACTGTACCACACTGCATTTAGAATCAAAGTTATTTGTGCAAAGTTACTGACTCCATGGGTGCTTGTAATCACAAACACTGGGTTGATATCCAGACAGCACCAAGTGCAAATTTTAGTGGCAGCTGGATTGCAGATAAGAAGTAGAGGTGGAGATGCTAGTGAATACATATACATAATCTACCTACATTTACATGCTACTCCAGCAAGTTCCTGCTCTAACTCACATTCACCATCTGCAGCTGAAGAGGGAAACTCACTACCCATATAAGAAGACACTAAGTATTCTAGAGCCCTGCATGCAATCCATGCAAGCTGTCAGGCCAGATTTTGGCCCTTGTGATAATCTATTTATTTACAGATCTGTGCAGCTGCAAAATCAACTTTGATCAAATTCGGCTGTAAAAGAGAAGAGTCATGACAGGAGGTAAAGGGAAAGACTGACTGGAAGAAAAAGTAAGAAGGAAAAAGAGAGCATGAAGGAGCATGGTTATGTTTCAAGAGGTAAACCACAGGTTGGGTCTGGTGTAGCAGGACTGATCCGTCTTTCCCTCTGTGTGATTGGGTCTCTCATTAGGAGCCAGGCCCTGAAACCGGAGCCCGGCCTAATGCCTTGCCGTGTTTAGAGAAGCACAGAAACCATTTGGCTATAATAGCAACCTTTTCAAAAACAAACTTCTGAAATGAAAGGCGGCCAGACTTGCAAAAACCGACAGCCGATTATTTTGAAAAGGAGGCAGGGGAGTCATGACCATGAAAAATCATAAACTGCAATTGAAAATAAAGCCAGGCGTGCTGTATGCACCACCCTATCCCCTCCTGCCCTCCATCCCATTTTGCTCCCCGCCTCTTTTCTTTCCACAGTTGTTCTTCAATGAATGTGTGCTTTACTCACCTTCACCCTCACTGTGGGATGTGTCAAAGGGTTAACTCACCCACACCAGAACTTCATTCCACACTGATTCTGTCACATGATAAGCTGCTCTCTCTGTCACTTATCAGTAATTTACTGCTACTTCTTTTCCCCTTCTTACTCTCTCTCATTCATACAAAATGAACTTGTTTCGCCTGAAGCCACTTGACTGCTGTGGAAGCACGTATCCCCAACTCTGACACGTTTACTGACATCAACAAGCGTTACCTGGGAATTTTCCATATGTATTAACATGCTAAAGATGAGTCCTCAGAAGCACTGATGACTATGTGCCTCAACTTGCACCAATCGCTGTAATGAACATTAGGCTGTGTAGCCTCTGTGTCTTCATGCTCCTCACTGAGGATGCTAATGGTGGACATGCCTGTTCCCATGACCGAGCTGATAGCAAAGTCAAGAGGTAACTGGGTTTGAGGTCAGAGGTGGTGGGCGCGGACCCATTCTAGGTTCAGAGCTTGGTGCTTGAGGGGACAGGCCATCAAAGAGAAAAGGCCACCCTGTTCAGAGCTGCAGACTGGGCCTCAGGGGCCCCACCAGTGACAGCTCCCATGTCACAGCCAGCCCTGTGGAACACAGGTAATGTACCCTGGGGGCCAGCTGTGAAAGAAAAACGTACTGGGACACCTGTGTCTGAAGCTGTAATTTGTCTTCTCTCATGTTCAAGGTGTTTTATGAGAGCAAAAGGACAAGGTGAAACTGCGAGCAAAACAAGCAAGCCCACGTTCTCTTCCAGAATATCACCCCCCACACACACACCCCCCACCCCTGCTCATTCTGCAAGCTACACAGAGCTAATTTTAAAACTTAGCTCAGAACATACACAAATATGTGCCACATGCTGTTCTTGATACATTCCATTCCACAATATTTCAGATTTCAAAAATTAGTAATTGCACTCGAGACTTACACATCCGTCAAGGAGCAGGCAACATAAGTACAAGTCAAAAAGTTTATTGGAAGTACTTTTCTCTTGTTGTCTAAGTAACTGGGTGAGTGCATATATATATGTGCATGTATGAGTGCGGTTGTGTGTATGACTGGGGGTGTCTGGTGATCCCTGCCTCTTCCTGTATATCTTATGCTGGGGTATTAGTAAGGGTCCCTCCCAGAGGCAGTGACTACACAGGCTCTTCTGAGAAGGCGCTCATCAACGCCCTGCTTTCAAAGGCAGCTTTAGCCAATGCCATTCAAAGCAATCAGCCCAGTCAGGGTCTGCCCATCCAGCCCAAATCCCTTCATGGCTATCAGAAAAACTCTGAGCTGGGCCTGCTGGGGGCAAGGCAGGGATGGGGAGTGGGATTCGCTCATAAGGGATTGTAAAAAGGCCGTGACATGCGCTTATTCATGCCCCAATAACCCCCAACAAAATATATATACTGTTCATGAAATAAATAATTAAAAAGCTAGGAGTTAAGAGATACCCTGCTGCCAAAGTAATGGAGTCCATATTGCACATATTTATGTACACATGCATGTACGCCAACCAGCCCTCATGCACACATGCATGCAGCCTAGCACCATGGTGGATGACTCAACTATCGACATTATTCAGAGGCACTGATGTTGGGGATGCATGGTATAGTACAGGACTAGTGCCAAAAAAGAGAGACTGCTGAGAGTCCAACCAGGCCAAGGTTTTAAAGTGGCCAACTAAATAATCTACTGATGTTCTGTTGGTGGCAAATGTGAGGCCAGAAGGAGTTTGTGTTTCAGGCCTCTAAGGGAGGCTCAGTGTCTTAACTAAGATTGTTTTCACTAATTTTCTGACTGGCAAATTTATAATCACAGAAAAAGGTTTGGTTTTTGTTTTTTTACTTTAAATTTCTACTGTCAGCTTTCTCAACAAGTTAAGCATCCTCATTGGTGGTGAGATATCTTTGGACAGTAAAAACACAACTGTATAATGAGCAACCTTGAGATCACTAAGTTCCTCTGTAATAGTTATCAGTAACATATTCAGGACAAGTTAAAATATGCATTGATTCTATTTGTGCACATTATTCACATATAAAAATGGATGACAAAACACCAAATGGCATCAAAGGTTACAATATTTAGACATTCAGCATAGTTCAGCTCCAATTACTTGTCATAATTTCACCAAAATTCATTGTGAGGGGTAAGATAAGGCTTGATTGTGAGAGACTGTTACACAGCTTATTTTTATACAATGATAATGTTGTATGTGACAGTATATTTATTTTTTGGGACCATTTAAGGTTGCATTTGCCAAATCTTAGTCATTAGTTAAAATCAGCTTTCCCTTTATCCAATTGTCCTCCACTTTCACACACATCACATGAATGTAATACGGTCTAATAAACTATTATAGGTCATCTATATAGATATTAAGTTCATGAATTCAACTAAATAAACAATTAAGCGCAGAAAATTAAGCAGTGCATCTCCTATGTACCGCATGAAACTGTTCAAAATGCATTAAAGCTTTTTTTAATTTCAAGTTAATGTTTTAAGTATAAATGTAATTAAGCATAGCTGTGCTTTTTTAGTATTTCTTATACTATATTTGATGTGTATGGATGAAAACTGCAATTCTCTGGATCTGGCTGTGGAGTGGTTTTGGTTATGAGAGCATTTGTGCAGGCGTGTGTCAGTGTGCAGAGGGGTTTATAGGGAATAACACTGGGCAGATTTACCCATGAGAAACAACAAAAGATGCCTCAGAAGTATGTCAGAGTGCCCTCATATCTCTGTGAGGGCAGAGAGGGTACAGAGTGCTGAGAAGGGTCAGCCAATTTTAGAGTGTTTTGTTTTCTATCTGCATCCAAATCCAGTGGTTGTCTATGTGCAGATGCAGTGAAATACATAACAAAAGCGCTTTTTGAGAAACCTTGAGCCAATCAAAGCAGGCATCAGGCGCTGGATGTAAATATGAGCCAGTTATTTGAAGTTTGAGGTTTTCTCTTACCAAACAAGCTCATTTACTTCTCAAGCTTCAAGGTTTATGACAATTTCCCATAAAAGAGAAGAAAAATAGTTGCACAAAACAATTGTTTGGGTTTTGGATGCAGATCACGATACATTTCAAATATGTATGAAACACAAACAGATGAGTGAAGATTTAAATAGATACAGCGGGGCTTGGTTTTAGCTTCATGCAAACTGAAAAGGTTTGACTGAGATGGGTTCATGACTGTGAATACAAATACTGATTATACTTTTTGCAGGCCTAAATGGTCGACATTTATCCTCACACATCTCACACTTGTTGGTGCAAAACAGAACTAGAAATAGCAAGACATCATGTAATGTTTCCTCTCAAAGTCTGGGATAGATGCATCAACAATTATACAGTAAAGCTGTAACTGGTGTATTAAATACCTGAGGTCAGTGTGCAAATTATGTGATGTATAATTTATCTTAAAATTTCACAAATTATTAAATATTTCCACAAAGTAACCCTTAACTCTAAGTGAAGCCTGTGTCGATATGAGCTTCCTGGTGTAAGAAATGTAGAATGGAAGAAGAGGCCAGTGGAATCGCTGCTTACAATAAGATTCTAAGGGTCTTGAGTGCTATCCGGGGTTGATCCACTAGTGAGGAGCCAAGGCCAGATCCGCATACTGCCTCTGGCAGCCCATGATTCGCTTGCTCTCAGCCCAGCAAAAGTGTTCCTCTTATGATCCTTTTAATCTGTGTGAGATATGGCCCTGTCTTCAGCTCCACTTGCTCAAAAAGAGTGAAGGAGGAAGACGAAAACAACTATTCTACCACATACGCCCCTTGCTGCTATGAATCATAATGCATAAACAGAGCAAAAGAACAGAGGACATCTTGACCTAAAACAGGATGAGGGGCAAGGGAAGGGGCATAGACAGGAAGGAGGTTATTGGCCCAAACTATAAAACAACTATCTGCAGAGGAGTCGAAAGGAGTTCTCACCTTCTGAGATTTCAGAGCACTGGTGCTTTCAAGCCCAGGACAGTGGGGATATTAGGAAGGTAAAGGGCTATTGAGTGCCGAGCTATCTTGCCCTGGCACTTAATCAAAGGGATTAAAGCTTGGGAAGCCAAGCCCACAGGTTATCCTCCAGGAAGCATACCAAGTAGTTATCAAAAACACCAAAGTTCAAAGCGGCTCAATTTTCCTATATTAGAAGTGTTTTGGTCAGAGCCCTCAGGCTTGTTTCTAGGTAAAATAACTGCGTTAGAAATGTTTGTGCTAGAATGCTTGAAAGGCAAAAGGAGTGGCTACACTTCAGCGAAGACCTGAGTCCATCAGGCTCAGCGCAGTGTTATCAATCACTCTTAGACTTTACCTGTGTCCCCAGACAACCTGATTCAACTTACATCACTTTCACATGAATGTGTTACACATATCGAGTGAGGTGTGGAATCGTATTTGGTACAATTACACTTTGGGGCTGCTGTCCTACGACTTACAACATTTGAATAAGTCTACTTTCTACTGTGTAACCTTAGTAGACGATATGTCTGAAGCAGGAGTTTATAGCTACCAGTTCTTTGTCTGATCTACCACTGTATTGTAGCAGCCCAGGAAGGAACAGGATCAGACAGGAAGCAAGAAGACTACTCTGGAACAGCACACACCATTGTAGCCAAGCTGTTTATACACATACGCTGTGCATAAGGGATCAGTGTGATGTGTTTTGTAAGATTTCCTTTGACATTTATAATTGAGCAAGCACAGGGTCAGTGGTTTGAAGCTTAATGTGAGGAGTTGGAAAGTGAAAGCATCTGACAAATCTCATGATTCTTCAAAAGTTGCAGTGGTCTCTTTAAAGAGCTGTGGCCTTTACGGTGGCCCAGTGCAGCTCAACCAGAATAAGCGTTGCAGGTCCCACAAAATACTAGGTAACTATGTCAGATTTAGTGGTTAGGGGCCCGATGAGGACTGCTAAAAACATGTACCTTCAAAATGCTTTGAGGTGTTCTGCTAAAAACTAAAAAGATCAAATGTTGAGTACCAGATGATAAGTTGCTGTAATGTAAAGTATTCTACGCCTACGTATGGAGCCTCCATCACTAAACATCACCATGCTTTGGCTGTACAAGAAAAAAAAAGATAGCAAAACTTTAATGACAAATTTCCTTGCACCGTGGAATACAAAAAACAGATGGTGGTTTGTAAACAATTAAGTCACAAGTGCACTCGTCTCTTTTACCAAACCATGGCAAAAGTCTGAGGAGTCCACACAAGTGCCTGATACCAATAAACAGGAGTCCTGTATTTCCCCTGGACCACTGCCAAGGCTAAAAACTGTAACAGTCTAACTTTGTGAAAAGAATCTTTAAACCAAATAGTCTATACAAGCCTTGTCATGATGAAATCAGACTGGTCGCATATTTAGCATGTTCATTACTAAAGCCTCCAACCTGCCAGGACCCTGGTATGGCTTCAATAGACAGACCCCCATCTGTCTGACGTTAGGACCATTGGAAACAGATGGGCCTTTAATTGTATTTTTGTCCAAATTGCAAAATAGCTACTTGGGAAAGAAGCTAAAATAACATACAAACAACAGCAACTATGATAACAACTGCGTCTGGAATGAAATGAGTACAGTAAGAGATCAAAAACATAAGCTGTACAAATTCAGCTCTGCTCTTTGAAAGGGGATCCCCCCTAACATTACTGGCCCAGTATTGATTTACTCTGCAATTTCGTGTTTCTCTCCCCACGCCAGCTCCACAATCTCTGTCAAGCAGGAGGTCCGGCAAATAGCACTCATCAGATTTTTCCAAAACATAAAAGATTGATACCTTGCTTCTTCTCAGACAAAAGAATAATTGAGAAAGAGCTGAAATTGCTATTTGGAGAAAGGAGCCCCGAAAGCAGAAATAGATACCCAGGCCCCAGAGTTAGTTTAATAAAACATAATGGGAAAATGTTGCAGAAAGGGCACTTTGAGGGAGAGAAATCTGTACCTTGTAAAAAAAAGTCTACTTTTAGCTATTAGATCCTTTGATAACAACAAGATGCCACGTAATGTGGTGTGCAATGGCACTTATATAAGACCCATCTAATTCCACTGGGTTTGAATGCTGCACAGAGCTGACAAGACAAATGGATAAATACATATGCATATAACAATTATATGTAAAGTTGTTCAATGATACTTTTTGGAAATTTTTTTTATCAGCTTTTGACCATAAACAAAGAGAAGACTTCCCTTTTTCCACCAGTGCAGTATACGTGAATAGCCTCCCTTTGCTAAACCCGGCAATTTTCAGCCTTTCAGCCACAGACTTTTTTTTTATTTCAGTCCAAATCACATCAAGGTATAAACACTGAGCCCAGAGCACATCTCCTATTCTTTTTCAAAGTAAGTCCTGCTGTTCCATTTCAAATACCTTGGGGTTATGGGTCATAATGCTGCTTTCCAGCTTCTGAACACGTTTATTCAGGCATCCTACTGTAAATAGGGGGAGATTCAACATCAAATATCTCTATTCCCCATGCTGCCCCTTTCGTCTGTTCTGAGCAGATGTGTGCTTTTGGCTAACAAAGTAATGGTATCTCTTCTTCTCTTACCAGACTCTGAATACCAAGTGGCAAAATAATTGAGGCAAGTGTATGAGAGTGTTTCTGTTTGGTGTCACAATGCATTAAGCAGGATCCTAAATAAGAATAAGGATGAAATGAATCAACTTGGCAAAATGACCAAAACCTAAAGATAACATAAAGGCAATATATGTCAGGAAATTAAATTAGTGTTAGCTTATGTTATGGCTCACAGCTCCCAGGCCATTAAAGCTGTAATAAATGTGTTATAAAGATCTTACAAGCCCCTAAGGCCATTAAGGGCTGAGCTGCAGAGCTGTTTACGAGATTGTTTATTACAGCCTCGGCTTATCATCATTTACCACGCAGAGGTGGCTAAAACTAAGAACTCTATAAATAGCAGATTCGCTGACACTGGGGCAAGCTAAACCAGGCTGGAATATATGAATTGTCACAAATGCACCCAGTGGCAGGGTAAGGCAAAGCAAAAGGAAAAAGAAGAGGTGAGGGGAGAGGAGAGGAGAGGAGAGGAGAGGAGAGGAGAGGAGAGGAGAGGA
>JAPQRQ010000018.1:38602959-38621822 GCA_037367365.1 Apogon talboti | reverse complement strand
TGTGTCTTTAGTCAAAGTAGCCACTGACTGAACCAGGACATCTTTATTGATGGTGAAGATGTGTCTGCAGTCAGTCTATACAGCTGCATTGTGAAAACAGAGGGGAGCAGGACTTCATAGTGTCAAACTGCATTGTGAATAGAGCTACACCGCAGGCTGAATACATCACATTGTGATTTCATGAGAGCTGGAAGAGAAACTTCAGGGCGGCTAGTGTTTCTCAGCCCAAAATAGGAGAAATGGAAGTTAAAAGTGAATCGTTCACTCCCCCTGGCGTAGCAATGGCTACCTCTAGGGCTGGAGGAGGAGGAGGAGGACGAGGAGAGGAGCCCCCTGGCTCTCACAGTCATGTGACCACTTTCCTCACTTTCCAAAGAATGGACCTCAGGCTGTGTGTTTAGCTATCAGGTCATGGTCTCCCATGTGAGTGTGCATATACATGTACAACTATAAATTTGAGTGTCATGAATGTGCATTTGAAGCAAAAGTGCTTCTGGTTTTCCACTGACATAATACCATCTTAGCTCTCTTCTCACCTACATCTGCCACATTACAATAGCTCTAACTCTCACTATTATTTCATGGAAGTTCCCATTTAGTACTAAACCAAGGCTTCAATGTTGTGCCGCCTCAAAAACATCTGTCGGGGACTTGTGTGGCTACACTAATTACAAATATCTGCAGTAATCCTGTGCCGATAAGAGAGTCATTACTCCACCAGACATTTATCACTATGGGATTGATGACCCATTTCAGAGACAGCCTTTGTACGGGGAAGAGAAATCGCTGATATCCCTTTTATCCTACATCGCTGCTGAAGCCATCCATTCGTCAGGAGGCAGGCTAGTTAGAATTGTAATTAACAGCTATGGACTTTGGCCCTAATAGAATTTTTGCAAGAAACTGGAGATTGACATAGAAGGGGGTGGGGGGTTTACTCTGTTTTTCTTTCTTACTAATTGCCACTTGGAGTAGCTGTCTCTGGGAGAGTAGCTGCTCTACGCTCTGTCAGGAAAGTGCCACAGCTGCACTCCCATTTCTCTAAATGCAGAAATTTCCTACATTTGTAAATATGTAAGCTTATCTACTCTGAGATGCACAGGCACAGTGCTTTAAAGTAGTAATCTGTCACATACACATATTCATACTAACTCATAGGTCAAAGGTAAAATATGCACTTACTGCTTGAATTCATAAGTTTAGGATTTTTTCTGACTCTTTCTATGCCTCTGCATTGGAGACAGTTAGAAGCATTATGTTTTTCGGCTGTCCATCTATACAAGTTCACTGAATGACATACTGTATGTTTTTCTCCTGGAACTCTAGAATCTGTATATTAATTATGACAGCATTTCACACAAATATTTAATAAAATAAAATGGTGCCATTTTGTATCCAAAAAGTCAAAGGTCAACTTCACTGTGTGATAATGTTCTGTAGACACACTTTAGAGGCCATTATTCAACACCATACATATCACAATAGTCTCAACGAGCAAGATGACATCATGTTTCCTACTAGAAAATATTCACTCTACTCATACATTTCAATACGGCATTAACTTCCAAAAAAGACACTTCACACCTTTTATTAAAGTCCTAGTCCTCAGTCTTTGCCATACTTTATATGAGTCTGGACACACATGGATGTGTACTTCAACTTGACTGGCTGACAGAGGATGTATACTTCTATCTGAACGACTGGTTGGCAGTGGCATATGACCGTAAGGTGTTAATTTTAGTTCCACTCTTAGACATAAATGAACATCCACCCACCCACACAGACAAACACAGAGCGGAACAGCAGATGATCGCAGTAGGTAAGGACTAAAGGTCTGGCCACCTGCCGGCCACGTCCCATCTCTGTAGCAGTAATGAACAGAGACAGCTTGGGGACCGCCCTGTAAGCTTTTCCCCCCTCCCAGTCTTCCTGCTTCAGGGCAGAGCTGGGGGCCCGAGGGTGACAGGGACACCAGAGATGTTCCACACACTGACAGGCAGGTCTTACCTGGCCAACCCGCTGTACACATTGGCCCAGTGACTCACACAGGAACACACTTACACTCGCACGCAAGACGACATACACAAAGACGTGCGTGCATGAGTGTTGTATATACATGCACACTGTAACAGTTTGCACATGTTCATGTACCTACCCATATGCATAAAATAGAGCACACACACACAGACACACACTCGCTGACCCGGTGTAATTCCTCCAGCACACGGCTGGTGACAGGAGCAGCTGCGGCCGCTACGGCAGACAGATGAAATTTTCATAACTATCTCCTCCAACTTCCATCCTCACCTTCAGGATAATTTATGACCTGCCTGCCAGCCTTGAAGAGACAATATGCTTGCTATGAAATGAAGTGTTCCAGCGGTGTAGGTTATAATTAACAGCAGAGCAGAGGAAGATGTGTGTAATATGTAGAGCGGGAGGGGTGGAGGTTAGGGGGGAGTGTTGGCACGGGAAAAGCCCAGGTGGAGTGGTAGTGGTAGATACAGCGGAGATCAAGAAAAGGTTTTGGCCATATACGTATGTCTAATAAGCATGTACTGTGTCTATACATGTATATAATGTATTGTTATGTCAGTTAATTCTGTGATACATCCCATAGCAACTATAGACAAACAAGCATCTGATATGCAGATTGGTTGTATATTTACTGGGCTTTAGACTTCCCATAATCCTCTGCCACAGGTCTATTTATGCTCATTATACTTGTTGCCACACACAACTATTTTTATAGGTGCAATATTTCAGTGTCGTTTACAGTTGCAACTTTTTGCGTATTTTCTCTCTCCGCTGACCCACACTGCTGTGCTCTTACTGTTTGTCCCATATGCCTACCACACGTCCTCACCCAATCATGCTCTATCAGCTCTATGGGATGTTGGGTTTGACCAGAAAGAATGTCCTGGTTTTCCTGACTACCAGTAAAACAGGCCCAAACCTATACCCACAATGTCTTTTCCAAACACAAATCTTGTTTCCATATTAAGAAAGGCAACATTTAATGGGCATCTGTCTATGCAACAAGTGTGTTTAAATGTCTGTGGGACATTTAATGAGACTTTAACTCTCTTTTTCTCCTGTTCTGTGCCACATGGCCCTGCCAAGACCTTACTGTGAAATGCATAATAATAAAATAAGTGTATCCATTAAAACCTGTAAGCAATTTAATGCAGTTGTGACTCAGTGAAGGATAAGCAGGAAAATTTAACAATGAGAATGTGATACTGATTTGTGCCAGTTGCAAACCTACCATTCCCACACCTAACCACAAAACTAGAGAAAGCATGTACCTCAGCGGCTAATTACTGACTTGTTTGAGAATGAAGCAAGAGAGAGGCACATATTTATACAGGCAGAATCTGCATGTACAGTAAGTGTAAGGTGAAGGAAAATCATCATTACTCATCTTGTTCAAAGAACATTCTTGAAAAAATGAGACATACTCTGATGTACTTTCCAGCCTGGGAGCAAACTAGGAGGACGATCGCTACGACAACAGCAGCTGTGAGGTACTGCTGAGGTCAGGACATGTCATGCATAACTGACTGATTGCTAAACAGGGGTGGGTGCATGAGAGAGGAATTCATAATTTATAATCAAGCACACACAAGCACACACCTCACAAACACCCAGGCCACAGGCTATCTTGCTGTACGCATGAAACTGGTCTAAGGGACCACACAGACATGTTTTAGATAAAGACAGACAAATTAGACGACAGCGTCTTAGGCTAACCACTGCGCTTGCGCTAATTACAGGCTGGCCAGCGATGAAAGAGACAGATGACATGTCCTTATTTGTTTTCTCCTCTAGAGCCCTGAACCAAGTAAACATAGTGATGCCAATGACTGTAAAAGAAGGTGGTACAGAAAAACAGACACATAAACAAGACAGAAAGACAGAAATGTGGTTGTGGGATGAGAGTCCCACTCCCTACACACAGGTGTTTGCCCACCACTATTACGAAGAAAGCGCTGAGGTAAAGAGAAACAAGGGCGCAGCCAGCTAAACTTTTGGCTGGCAACTCCTGCCAAGGCAAACAGACTGTGCTCGACTGTCTGTGCACTGCTCTGCTTGCAAATCAGGACCGCTGTTGGGGGGGTGATGTAGAGGCAAATGCGGGGCCACTGTCAGGGAGATCTGATTAACCTGTCACCTTCGGTTGCAACTTACATCACACAGACCTGGTTGACAATATGCCCAGACCAACCTGCGGCCCACCGTCACATGGGTTTCTGATGCCAAGCCAAACACCACCAGCACTCTGTGATAATTACACACACTGATTATTAAAACACTTTGTAAGTGATGGCACTTTCTCTTAAGTGTACTAAATAAACCTTGTTTTCCAGACACATGCACCTGTTAGCTAAATTCCACAGACTGACATATTGTCTGTGCACTAAAATGTCAGAACCCCCGCCCGATCCCCTCTGCAATGACAGCTCAACAGTGTGCAAGAGTGCTTTAGGAGTACCAAAACTTGAGTGTAAGAGAGAGAGAATGTCTACGGCGTGATAGCAATCCCAATGGAGTAGAGCCTTAGCTTTAAAGAGGTCACATTAGACAGAGCTGTATTCTGTCCATCTTTATTGTTGACATGACACTGACAATCTTTCCTATCCCATCTGCGACAGCTGACCTCCTTTGTCTGCTAACTCCTTGTCCCTCCCCAGTGCTGGAATGGGGGTGGTGTCTGTCAGGGACAAAACAAAAGAAACGTCACCACCCCCAAAATGTAGTGCCAGTCGGCGAAGGTCCCTCTCCTCTTTTTTCTGAGTCTCTATGCATCTCCACAGGGGTGCAACTGGTAGCTGACAACACTAGTGGGGTCATCCCTGGCTGGGCACGGCTTCAACCTCAGCACTCTGGCCCCTGTGGCCCCTGTTGACCCTTGGTTTTGATGACAGACTGGGTCTTTGTGAAGCAGTGCCCTGTCCAGGTGAAGACAAGGACGGATGACAATGGCAGGAAACATAAAGGCGATGTAAGTTGGGGGACAGCGCTGTGAGGTGAAGGGTCAAGCTGGACAGTTGAGTGATGAGTGCAGCTGTGGACACATGGACCTCCGTCTCTGTCCTTTGGCTCGGCCGACCATGTCAGCTGATGTTGCCTTTGTCTTGGGACAAAGACTTCACTAACTCTCAACAAGTTGGAAAAAAGTATTAATCACAGGCAACAGATGTACCATGCCACATAATCTGAGTGTACAGCAATTAATTTGACATCCTAACTGTGGTGTGGATCAATTCCCCATGTTTTAAAGTATGAAGAAATCTTTTTTAAAAATCTTAAAAAATAGATTCGTTTTTTATAAGAATTTTAGCAAAACTAAATGTTTCAGCAACAAAACAACAATATGTTGATGTATTGTTTTAAAACAAATTATTAAGGTCATTCTGCAAAAAAAATGCATTTAAATAAAATTATGTCTTTTGTATACTTCAATATGAATTCTCAGTGGATTACTAATCATATATGGTATATTTCTTTATCTAGCTGCTGCTTTACTACAGAATATTATGCAGATTTTGCTCTTTTCAGTTCCGGTTTGTTTGTTTTTCTTTTTTTTTTCCCCAAACTCAATCTGAGGAAGAGCATGCCTATGATACTAATGACAACTTCAAACCTTCTGCTCAGCCTGTTTAACAATGAGAATCTGACTTCCTTTAAAAGACACCTACATCTTGATTCACACGTCTTGAGCTGTCCAACTGTTTCCAAAGCCAAAGGTCAAGAGCTGCCTTCTCTCCTACTGGTCCACACTGAGACATGGGTGGACACAGTTTGCCAAGTCAGGCACAAAACCCTGCTTTGGGTCATAAACACCTCCGTCTGTCCCCCCCACTTCTTTTCTCCTCCACAGAGGTGAGCTGGGTTTGCACTCTGTTAATCTTTCACTACAGGTCTGCTCGCTTTTCAAACTGGCCCACTGGAGAACAGAGGAGGGGAATGAAAGAGGGGTAGTAAAGGACGGGAGTGGATAAAAGAGCAGGAAGAAAAAGCCATAGAGAGGGCCAGATGGGCACCTTCACAGTCCATTTATCAAACCCAATGTGGCCCTCCCCTCCCCTTCCCACTGCTCTCATGTCCTAAACCCCCATGTAATTCTGTAATGATTTTCATTATCATATAATGACCTTACAAAGCCTACAGCAGTTTGCATGGTCAGTACAAAACTCACAGCTGTTCCCTTCAGTGTTTGCTCACCGGCTGTGACAAAGCTTTTTTGGGTTGATTTCTGTTGTGATCTCTTGACTAGGTAAGGTCAGAATGAGGTCAACTCATCCAGAAGGCTCAAAGGTAGTTAGACTGTAAGTACAAATGTTACACTTTTCAAAACATAGCAGAAAATTGGATGGATTTTATGCGTGTGTATCTTCAGTGATTGACACACAATTAGTCCTTCCTAAACCCTGTATTGTCCGTGTGTAAAGCTAAATTTCTTCATTTTCAAAACACAATAATTCTAGTGCAAAGTGTTCAGAATTTCTATAGTTCTGCTGGCACTGTGATAAAGCATTTCCTCTCCTAATAGGTCTGTTCCCTGGAGGTTGTGCCTTACTCTTCAATCTGCACTTCCTGTGTGGCTCAACTGCTCTGTTACAGTACAGTCACCCACTCACATAATAATCCATCTATTTCCAGGGTACTCACGAGGCATTTACCGAAGGGACACAGAGGGCAGCATCTATCAAAGACTTCACCGTGTGCATCGGGAAAACCCAGTTACCAGAAAAGCTCATAAGAATAAAAAAGCTCTCATAACTTTGTTGGAGTGAATGAATGAATGGACTGCTTCAGCTAGCAGGGGCAACTGAAGCATCACTCACTCTGAGTGCCTATAAGTCACTTGTGGAAAAAAAAAAAAAAAAAACACTGGTCACCAGGTCCAATTTCTCTTCCTTTCCCTCTTGCTGGTGTTAAAAACGCCCCAGAGGTAGAAAACAGCAGCTAGCAGACCCACGTTCCAGTGCAGAGTGTCGCTTTAACTGGTGTTTAAGAAACAAAAGTCAGCCAGAAACTTAATCAATCAGTGCTGGTTGTTTATGTTTATGTGCCTCTAGCAAGAGTCATCAATCATGCGTTTTTGGTTTTTTTTCCCACCCTTTTGCAAGCATTATGCACTGAATGAAAACCATGGAAACAAAAGGCAGTATTATTATAAAAGCCTGCCTGTTGCATATTGTGTGGAAACCTAATTAGGATGCCAGTTATAAAAAAGAGCAAAATGAATCAGCAAATTAATTTCAAAAGTCCTATTTTTGGGAGTGCTTTTATGAAAATAAATTATGGTTTGAATACATCTGACTGAAGCGAACTAATTTCCCTCACTATGTGCATGATTCTTTCATATACCATTTCTTTGATTCAAAACAATGACTTTTCCTCTTTGGAAAGAAACACTAAGCTTTTGTTCCACTGCAAAGAACAAGTTAAAATCAATTCTAGTCAAAATCAATTCTTTGTCATGATCTACATAAAACCTCTAATCAGCACCAGTGTGTCTCACTTAACATTGTACATAGCCATGTGTTTGGTTTTGTTTAAATGCTATCTGTTGACAGCCACTTGACAGGATGACCCCTTCCTTTTTTGTAAGTGGGGGCGCTGGGGATTCAGGACAGACATTTAATGTGTGTAAAGGAGAGGGGAGATATCGGGAGCAGCTGGAGTTCAAACATATTGTGTGGGACATTTGCCCTCCTCCTAAACTAATCTAATCACTCTTTCACTGCCGATAGAGTAAACGTCTGTCGGCCCTGTCGACAAACTGAGCACTTCCTCTGCCCGTCTGTGTGATTGGTTTGGTAAGATCTTCGGGAGGGCTGGGTTAGATCTCAGGCTGAACATGGTTAGTAGGTGGTAATGTTGCATTGTGGGTGGTGGCAGAACAAGGATGGCGGGGATCGATTAGGGGTGGGTGTGGCGAAATGGTTTCTAGCTTTCAGCACCTGGAGCTGGAATGCACTATCGGAGCAGGCCCTACATCAGAGCTGTGAGGCGGCAGGCGTCAACACAGCAAAGCAAGGTATGTGGAAACAGTATGTTTACAAGACTCATCTGGATGGGGTGTAGCTCAGGGTCAACTGAAGGGACACCTCTAAACAGAGAGGCACCGTGGAAGAACAAGGGCAGCCACACTACATATACCTTTCAAAAGAAAGGAAGTTAGCCTCCGTCAGTGGATTCTACCTCTGACACTTTCTGGATCATGTCTGGTCCAATGTGTGTGTGTGTGTGTGTGTGTGTGTGTGTGTGACACTGAGGTCAAAACTGTTGATAGCAATAATAAGCAGTGAAACACATGTGAATTGTAGATCTAGTGTATACATGCATTCCGATGTGTGTGTGTGTGTGTGTGTGTCCTTCCTAGTGTTGAGGGGGAGAGTGATTGAGAGAAGAAACAGCTAAAATAACACAGAATAGTGTGTTTGTGTGAGGCCCTCCTTTCTTCCTTTATCTGCATGAATGGCTAGTGTACTAATCCTTGTGCTCTCTGCCCTTATCGGGAAGGAAGGAAGTGAGTGAGCTTATCCAAGACACACGTGTCGTCGTGATAGCTGTGATAGCTGCCAGGGCCAAGGACCACAAACAAACACCAAGCACACCACTGCATATCTGTGGAATTCACATCAGTAAAACCTGAGTAAAAGTTACTTTAAGTAAATGATCTATGTTGGACATAATCCATCAGTAATAGTTCATGACTTACATGTACTCCAATATATATATTTTTTCTATTACCTACTTTCTCATGACACACACATTACAGCCGCAAAAGGAACTAAGGTTGTAATCATAACATGGGAAGTCAGGTAGTCAAAATCTTCTGCCAATCAAATGGTTAGTTATGTGAACACCACTCAGCAATATGGACGTGTCCAAAAGCCAACAAGGAAAAAAATATAACAGAATAATGAACAGCTAATGTATAATGAGGAGTTGTAAAGACATAATAAAAAGGGTGAGTCCATGGGAAATCAACAGTTTCAGAAGTTATAAAGGAAAAATGTATAACATATTAACTGAATTAAAAAAATCAATGTCCCAACTTGTAATTTTGGAGCTTCCAGAAAATTTTCACCAACAAGATTGTAAATGTCACAGAAGGGGTCAAATAGTGAAGACACGTATGACCATGTTTATGGGGAATCATATGCATGAGCTATATATAATTTACCGAACAGAACAGAGCAGACAGAACTCTGTCTAGGTGTAAAAACAACCATTTCTGATGAGATAAGAATATTAAATCACAAAAGTCTATATTGCAAAATTAGGTTAGATTGGAACTGATGTGAGTGTGCCGGTGTGTGCTGATGTTATGGTGGAGTGTCTTAGTTCACCTGTCTCATATGCCTGTCAGAGATTTATGTTTTGGTTGTCCAATGGAAGGAACAAAGTTGGTGGTACCATGCGTTACCTGTCTCTCCATGTCTGTCTTTGCTGGTGTCTGTCTGTCAAGGCAGAGAGCAAGATTTCTGCCATCTCCCTCCTGCCTTCCCCTGCTTGGTCCTCCTCCTCCTCCACCTTACCCAGGAAAAGCATGGTCTGAAAGCAGAAGCAAAAGAAAATACAGGTCATGTTTTAACTTGCCGTTTGCAAAAAAAAGATGTATACGTATACAATTAACAATGTGAATAAAAATGACAAAGATATGCCTGAATCAAGTGAAACGACTACCTGAAGAAACTCCTGCTATCCTAGAGCTTTAATTCTAATTCTGAAACTCACACAGCTCTGAGCCAAGAGTCTATTATAACATCCCTGGGACGGAGACATACAGTAAGTCTAGTATAAGTCAGTTTCACATCAGAGGATGGGCAAATTACACCCAATATTAGAGTGTGAGTCAATTAATCACGTCCTGCACAGCACAGTGTAATGTGTGAGTATCCCCCTGTTGAACATGAATTACAGTCCGGCTTAAAGTGTGACGTGGCACATCAGTGCTAATCTGAGACATCCTGGCAAACCTTCGCCTCCAAGTCCTCAGCAGCCTCTAAGCTGGTTGAGAGGGAGTCAAATGAAAAAGGATCTGGCAGCCCAAATTAAATGCAATGCTGTCAGCCACACTCAAATCCCTCTTTCCCCTCACCGTCTCTCTCTTCTTCTCTACCCTTCACAGACTCTCTCCCTCTCTGAATATCCTTAAATGTCTCCCCCTCCTTCTCCCAGCCTCTGAGAAGTGATGGATCTGTAACTCTGACTGACTCTGACGCCTTGTTAAGAACAGTCTCTTCCTGTCACATCCACCAGTCAAGCACGTTCATTTCTTCCCATTAAGAGTCATTCGCCCCCCCAAGTCATCCACTCTCTTTTCAAAAAAACCCACTATGTAAGGGAACCTTCATTTCTTCCCCTCTCTCTCTTTTTTAATCCTTTTCTGACAATCCACCTGTCTGTCTTAATTCATGTGAAGATAGGTCTGATTGCCACTGTGTGTGTTTCTAAAGGAGAACAGTATGATTTGCAGACGGAGTAATATGCTTACTTCCTCCACACCACACAGGAAATGTCAAAACATGCGGCAACGTGTGACTGATTACACCTGACTCGGAGGAGACACCAAAGATTACGGTGACCAGGAGGAAGCAGGGCTGGCTGTACTCCCTATGGAAACTGTACCTTTCAGTTTAGATCAAACCCTGTCCTCCTCGGATGAGTGACAGGCTGAGAAACTGGCAGAAAGTGCATTCAGAGTCTATCACCAGCTCGGTAGACATCGTATTGCCATGCTGGCCGTGTAGTATAGTTTTAGCGTTCAAGCGCAGCCGTGAAGAACAAGTGGTTGATAGTTGATCTAAAACCTGCTGTGACGGGCATCTGTGCCAAAGCTGACGAACAGAACAAGTCGCATGAAGTGAAAGACAGCACCGAACGCACTCAGACTGAGGTAGTAACAGACAAAACGTCAGGATCGTAATTAGAACATTAAAAAAAAATTACTATTAAAGCATCTCGCTTTTCTATTGTCTATAAAATTATGACTATAATGCATAAAGTAGGAGTTGGTCTAGGCAGATGTGTGTTCTGTGCCAGAACTGGAGCAAAGTCTCTGTGGACCCAGTACCATTCTGGAGAAGAGGAAAAAACTCTCTGGCTCATATGTATTTCT
Organism: Apogon talboti; assembly: GCA_037367365.1. Classification (NCBI taxonomy): domain Eukaryota; kingdom Metazoa; phylum Chordata; class Actinopteri; order Kurtiformes; family Apogonidae; genus Apogon; species Apogon talboti. Next base: position 38,610,682 of record JAPQRQ010000018.1, on the reverse strand, counting down.
AAAAACCATACTAACCAACTGATCATAATCACCGTGGGTTGTGCTAGGCCTTGAGAATGCAGTGATGGTGGAAAAGAGTGTCTGGGGGAGCGTGTTTTGGTAGAACATTTACACATGGGTTGGCAGGCCTTGGCGTTAAATGGTAAAATCCCCACAAACGAAAATGCCACAAAAAAACCACGCGGGCCTGCCTTGTTACATGATCCAAATCTACGTCAAAACTTTCCATGGTTCACGAAGCAAAGTGCCTTTGAAAATGGTATCACAGAGACAGGAGGATTATAGTCTTCCTCCTTTTATTGACTGGAGCGGTCAGCCAATGGTAGACTTAGTCCTACTTCCTGTAAGTTACTAGTGTTGCTACAAAACTCAGTGACGCTGATAAAAGCCACTAAGCCACTAGTTAGCACACCAGCATCTACTTGACTCTTCCATTAATTAAACATTAAACACACTGCTTTAGGAAAGTGAGTACGTTTGTGTATGTGTTTTTAATGTTTGATCTGAGCTAAGTGGGAGTGTGCCTGCACCTCTACTAACACCAGTGCATGTTGCTAAGCCTTCTACTCATGGAAGTGTGTGGATGTGTGTTTGTGTGTCAGAGTCCATGTGTGTATGATCTTATGTTTAGAAGACCCGGTGCTGAGAGAAGCCTTCAGGTTTAGCCCCAGGCTGATCCCCCGGCCATTCAGACACCCCACCAGTTGTTTACTGGTCAAGCCTGGCCTCAGCCGGACCACAGCGCTTTATCTCTGGGCCTCTGTTAGCACTAATCAGCCCCGTCTTTCCATCTATTTACCCCTTGATGACAATAGCTGTCCACAGTCTACACCTCTCTCAGCCTGATGCTGACCACAGATGTCCCTGTGACCCAAGCCGCATCCTGAGGTGAACAAGAGGACAAGGTACCTCCAGCCCTGGTCCCCAGACCCCAAACTCAACCTTGTCTATTTTACTACAGATAGACATAAACATTTCCGGGCCTGTGCATAAGCAGGGTAGGTAAACAAACATACAGCCAGGCTGAGGGGATATTTTGCTTGGTGGAGAGCTGGAGTGATGATAGCGTTCCAAGCCAAGGCTGGCTGGAAGGCAGCCTGGGGCAGCTCACTAACACCTCGAGCCAGGACTGTATCTTAACACCAACAAGCATCTGTCTATTCAATCACATAACAACATGTCACTCATTCAACACAGAACAACCGGAAGATTGTTTGTTACTGCACACTATGCAATACGGAGTACACCACATGAAACTTTACAGAATAGCTCTACCAGGTCACATAATAGCTGAGAATCAAGTGCTCAAAGAAGGGAAGGTTAAAAAAGGATGCAGAACTGAAGGTTTACACTCCATAAAACAGAGCTACTTGCTGACCACCAGAGTGTCTCAGAAACAGTTAACACCTCATGAAATGCCTTAGCTCACTTTAGACCAGGACTTTGGTGGACCCAGAGCACTCTTAAGCTCACTGGCACTCACTTATATAGGAAACCTGTTATGACTGGAGGCCACAAACACTTACAAATCCCAAATTTACCTCCCCCTATTAACCTTTTTTAACAGACAGTTTTCAGTATTTCCAGTCCAAAATAGACCCTCCGGATGACGGATGGTTACCTAAAAATCCAGAGTAAACCGGTGACACCGACCACTTTAAGTTGATGGCTGTTGTTAATTTGCCACCACCACAGTGGCATCCCTCCAATGAGCACCTCTTCCTGTCTGACTAGCAGCCTTCATGTCGGTCTCCCAGCCACTAGCATGTGTAACAGGCCCAGCATCAGGCCAGCAGACTCCCCTGTCTCTCTATGTGCCAAACTGCCTGCGTGCCAATATGGAGGCAGGCATGGCTCTAACTAGTAATCCATCCTCCTGACTGTTGAGCTACTGCTGGGACCTTTAACTCACAGTGATGGCATGCAAGCACTTAAAACCTACAGAAAAAGCAGCTCTATATTAAAAACTACATTTACAGCATTAAGTTGCAAATTTAATCCAGATTGCTTCTATATGGAGTGAGCCGTGTTTTTGAGGAAAAATCGTGAAAAATTTTAGCTGCAGAAAAGACTGTTAATCCTCTAGCCATAGTGTCAACATAGAAGTTTTAACATGGCCTTATGGGATAAGTATACGTGCCTGTGTTATATTTTTAGACTTGAAGAGAGTAAGTGCTGTAGCCCAAAGTTAAAGCTATAATATGTCACATTTCCACATAAAAACATCTAGGCCTATATTACATTTATTCACTTGTTTACTTACATCATTAAAATTCAATGAAATCCTTACATTTATTCAATATAACAGGTAATATCATTTGGTCACCCATCAATACAATCATATCCCCTTTACTAACATTAATATTACTTGATGCCAGTTCATGAGAATTAAATGAAATAACATTAACATAAATCAATGAGCCTGATTTCTGTCAGTCATGTCAGGTACATTTTCAACAGCAAAGGTGGTGAAAACAACAATTACTGTATATTTGACATTTTAATGTTACCCTGGTGTCAAAGATTATTATATATGAATGTGTTAATGTTTCACAGAAAGGCATAATAGATGAAACTGATAGAGGCCCAGTAAGCAAGATTTAGAAAGTGCTAACTGCAGAAGGGTATAATACTCACAGTAATGTTTTCAGTAGCGTATAATCAAGCAAAAATAACAATTGCTCTGTTTTCATATCATCAAAATGAGCTGTATATGTCTACACAGGGAGTGGTTCACCTCCAGAGAGCCTCCGCGATGTACTGCCTTGCTTCCCTGTTTGAGGTACTATCCTTTCATCTTAAAAGCCAAAAATGGACAAAACAAACATTGGTTCTAATGAGGGACGTGCCGTGTTTTTTTCTGGCCACCACAGGTGAGGAGACGGAGGGTATCAGCTGGATGCAATCTATAATTTTACCGGCAGATGTTTCCAAATGTCACACAATGAACCTTCAAAATAGTGACTTAATCCCTTAAAGTCAGACTTCATTTTAGCAGTTACACATCTTTCTCAGTGAATAAGATACCAGGTGGGACAGGGATTCAGGACGGATGGACACTTTTTAACACAGCAATAACGTGAGTCATGTAAACTGAGTAATATGTATTATTCCTGACAGTCTTGCCATCATTTCTGCCTTTTTCTTACCTCTCTGCTTACTTCCTCTGGTCCACCTACACAGTGAACACATAAGCCAGTAAGCTCAAGCTTTATAGTTTAACCCTTTTTTCTCGTCCACTGACTTCTGCCACAGTTTGAAGTCAGCTGCTCTGACATCCGATTTCATAGGCCTGGGAAGTGGGAGCTCGGTAGACTCTTGGCTGTCTCCATTGCCTTTGCCCTTTTAATACAAGAAACCAATATCACTTTGACCGCTGGTGGAAAAAAAAAAAGCATCACACACCTTGCTCGGGGTAATGGATAGTTTCTGCTCGCTGATATAAACAACTTGGGAGCTATGATCCTGCCAAAGCTAGTTCCAGTCTGGACAAGGTATCTGTGTGTGTTTGGCGCATGCCACCACCAAGTTACTTTGCTCCTGGGGGGACTCTCCACTGGTGGAAAAATTATATTAGCCCAAGAAGAAATAAGCTCAGACAGCATTCACTTTTCTGACATCACACTAGCAGTCATAAAAAGTGTGTGCATGTGTGTTTTTTTCACTGTCTGCCTGCTGTTACATGATTATAAATGGCTCAAAATTGAAGCATATCACAAATTACATTTCTTCAGTTTCCAATATGTAAGACTGGTTGAAAGGAGTGTGTGTGTGTGTGTGTGGTGTGTGTGTGTGTGTGTGTGTGTGTGTGTGTGTGTGTGTGTTTGTGTGTGCGTGCGAGTGCTGTCAGGGCAAGTGAAAGCCATCACTGTTTCTGGTCAGGAAGGACAACGAGAAACTATAAAAATGGCCTCAGGAAGATGGTATATTTATAGCCGTGTGTTTGTGTGTGTTGTGAGTTGTCATAAGATTTTTAGGTAACGGTACACTTCTTTACTGTCACTTCAGCAACAATGTCAAAGACATTCCAAATGGCAATTTTTTTACATATCTTTATAGCTAATTAATGAATTGAATTAAATTAAAAATCTTTCTACAATACAAGAAGATAAATGAGTAACTTTGTTACAAAGACATAGACTACTGTCTGTACGTATGTGGTTTTGTTAATCGGTTCTCGTGGTCTCCGTGGTGATACAAAACCAGGCCTTTCTGCCAGATTGACCTTCGCAAGGTCACAGGAACCATCAATTATGTCAACCAGTAAAATAGCCTTCACTGCACACAGCAGATTATATGGAGTGTAAAACATTAGAAAAATGTGTCTGAAACATCAGAGTAACATGTTTGAAGTGACAAAGGGTTGGGGGGTAGAGACACTCCCAAAATGGGAAGACTCTTGACAAGTGATTTTGTTTGAAGGCTTTGTAACATACTCAAGTGGGCAGGGATGCCTTCTATGGCCCCAACAGCAGTCCATCTTCTGGGGAGAATACAAGCGCGATGGAAGGACATATGCTTTCCACAGGGTCAAATGAAGCAGAACCCCAGAGCTTTTGTGGTACTCCCCTTTGGTGGCGAGAATAAAAGGCAAATCTGTTGTTGGATGGCAGTCCGATAGGCCCACAAATATCACATAAGAATTCACCAGCCTGTTTGTTACAAAGCTTTTGACCCTGTCTGACGATGAAGAGTGCAGATCCAGTTGGCTTTAACGGCTAAAACCACATAGTTCTTGGTCTGAATGAGCTCTCCAACAGGCTAGGTCAAGGGGACATACACACACACTTGTGCAAACTCTTCACTGGCCTGGCAAGAATGCCTCATCCATCCATCACAAGAAAGCTTTGAGAGGCGCTTTGACTAATTCGGGACAATGAAGACTGAGCTGGACAGAGATGTTTGCGATGAGCGTGACACTCAAGCACCTTCTGCTCTGTTGAAACCCCCTTTCTCTCCTTTAGTATATGAAAGCTGAGTCTAGATTCTAGCTAGATAGCAGATTGTGATCAGCACCTCACTCTCCTGCCAGTAAAAAGCTTTTTGCTGACTGGGGCCAACGCCAGCTTTTCTAAGCCCATGAGTTACAGTGTTATACACACTGCACCATACTTCAAGTCTTCAAAAATGCTAAACCAATAAAAAATGGTTTCAATCTAGACTCACTCACGTAGGGAAACTTCGTTTTAGGGGGGGACGTGCCTCCAGGGGCCTGAAGTGTAGTGATTCTTCAATATCTACATCTGACTGAAAACTGTGGAGCTGCTGTATCGTGAAACTAAACAGACATGCTTATAATATATATCCAGACGGACATCAAATGTCAAAGACCTATTAAGGTACAAGAGAAGAGCATGACTACGTTTAAAGAAAAATAGATTGGGATCTCCAAAATTGAAAATTCCCCTAGCGAATGAATATTGCATTCTACTACATACAAGTCCAGAAGCTCTGGAAAGTAGAGGTTTTATAAATGAAACTGAAAAAACTTAGCAATATTTTTAAAATCTGTTTTGTTTGTCTGTTTTATTTGGGATGGGAGACTCTTTATCGCAGTTTACTCAGATATTATAATTACACATCCCTAAATCTTGCATAGTGTAAAAAAAATAAAATCCCTGTATTACCTTAATACATCTCATCTCATCTCTAGAGCTGTGACAAAGATACATATTGTGATGTTTTCAGAAGCTGTTTATTAGATAAGTACCCTCTAAGGTAAGTGGCAGAAAAAGCAAGCGAGCCACAAAATACTGATGAGCCAGAAATTACCTGTAAGACATTAGACCATTAATATAAATAATGCATTTAATAAAGAATATGATATATGTGAGCAGGTTAGGAATGTGTACTGCATCTATATGTACTGTGTATTAAACTGAGACTACAGAAAACATTTGAGAGGACAGCTGAAGAGTCATCCTTTAACTATTCAATGCAAACTGTTTGTGTATTAAATAAATTAATGCAGTATACACTATATGTCACAAATGAGTAGAAGTGTGTTTAATCTGTTGCTGCAGCTCAGTTATTGTAAAAGCAGCCCACGTGCCTACAGCAATTCTTTCTAGACAACACAGTTATGCAGTAATAGACAATGACACTCACACATAACTGGATTATGGACTCACATACGCTATAAGATGATGTCTACTTCAATCTGGCATAGAAGTCAGAGATACTTTATTGAAACAGTTATTACACTTGATATTATATGTTCAACACATATGATACAAATTATGTAAAAATCCCCCATGAAGTACACCGACATAATACAGAGGGGAATTAAAAGAGAATGTAATACACTGTGGATTGAATTACATATGACGTCACGGTATGGCCCTCTAAATTCTAAGAATTTACCAATGAAGATAAGACGCTAATATTGTGTTATTGCTGTTCCCATCTGCTGGTTAGCGCCACCAGTTACCACTGCAGAACAGGGATAAATAATACTAAGCACACCTGATTTCCCCTACATTAACAAAGTATACTGTTCTCCCCATTGGGCTGTGTGTGATTGCTCCCCACCCAGGGAGTCTGATGAGAGCGGCTAAGAGGTGTTTATGAGACTGTTAGCCAGGAGAGGATGCCGCCCTGCAGCTCTCGCCCAAATAAAAGAGCCATTTATTACATCCAACATGACCCTCTCATTACACACAAATAGGAATTAATGAGCGCTATATCGGGCACTCCCAGTGGAGCGAGGCGGGGCCCGCTAAAGGACTAGCGTTAATTACACTGTCCTACATCTCACCCATTTAACACTACCCATCAGATTGCTCTATCTGTGAGGGGAAGGATAGGAGGGTGGAAGTATCTCACTACCCGGATAAACGGCTGCAATTAGCTTCGCCGGTGTGATATGGCCGAAAAAGACGCTTAAAATTTCCAAAATCAAACTTTCTACCTCTTTGACATTTTCAAAGATATGAAATTTAATTGAAAAGTCAAATATTTTCAATAAAATCGTACCAAGTAAATATTTGATCTTAAATAAACTATGGTCTTGTCTTTGGACACTTTCCTCGCCAACTCTATTGAAGCAGCAAAACACTGTGACAGTGGAGTACATAGGACAGATCAGTAACTGACAGGGCAGGATTCAAACAAGTCCAGTAGGAGCACGAGTGAACATTAAAGTTATTATCCAAACAGTCTGTTGTAAAACTTAATTAGATCCCACAAGCCAACCTTCAGGTTTATGTAATTACTGTACTTATGTGTGCACAGACTGTTGTGTAGTTTATTGGGCAATCATAATGGACACTCTGAAATAACGCATGGAAGTGTTTTTTGGTGATGTAAAGTTGTGTCGATGAGTCCAAACGGCAAGTAAAATGTGGACAGATGAACCATATAATGGTCAAAACTACAAAAACAGACATAGGTTGTAAAAAATGGGATTTTCCCTGAGGGGGTCACCACGGGAGAGCATCTGCTTTACCAGAAAACACAAGTATCAAGCGTGATCTCTGTTGGGTTATCTTTTTCATAGTGTATATACTGTTCTTTGAAAGGTGTGCAGACAACAAAACATGGCATGGGACTTCCCACAATGCTCCCAGGACTTGTACTTCCTCCTGAACGTACTCGCATCCCCGCCTAACAACATCAGCTTTTCATTTCTTTCTGGTTTTTACTTTCCCTCATGCACTCCGACTTAAATCTTGACCGTTATCTGTCTCTCTACCTTCACCTCTGAAAAAAGCAACACCCCCGC
>JAPQRQ010000018.1:38584502-38602919 GCA_037367365.1 Apogon talboti | reverse complement strand
TTTCATCTTCCCTGTTCCACCTCTTTAAACTCCCTCTACCAAAGAAATGACACAATTATCATTAACATCTTTTCTCATATTTCTTCCTTTTCTTCAGGTTTCATCAAGCAAATCAAACAATTTTACAGTGTCTTCACATCAGGATTACTCCATTCTCTCTAGTCGTTGTTTTCAAAGAAGGCTTTATGTACTTAAAACCCCAACACGATAGTTGCTCCAGTGATTCTGAGGAATTAGTGAGGTGTTGAGGTATTAAGTGGTTGTTATTTTTTGCCGCTGGTTTCGACAAAAAGCTGATTAAGGACAAAATCTTCACCACACTAGAGACCTTGTTTATAAGTCCTCAGCAGAGATGAAATGATGAAGAGTGTCATTATAGTAATTTGTGACTTTTTTTGTTTTAACGGTTTATACAGTTTGCAGTTCATATTCAGTGTGTGTGTGTGCGCATGCAGAGGGCCACAGTTGAGTGGTTGACCATGAACCCGTCCCCATTTTTATTCCCAGTCCAGGTGACTTTTGTCGCATGTGATTCCCCTCTCTCTGACCTTATTTCCCATTTCCTCTAAAAAAGTAGTCACGTATTATTTTGTTTTAGAAACAATGAAAGTAAAAACAAAATGGACATTATCACTATACTGACAGGAACAACTACAGTGAATAATTTCCTGTGAGAAACAAGCTTTCTTCACTTGGATCATTGATCAATAGCCAGGAAAGGGTTTTTACTGCAAATTATGTCATCATAGTGAGGCTGACCTTTGACCTTTTGCCTATAAAATGTTATGTCACCAGTTTGTCATGCTACATCGTAATGTGAAATTTTCACCAAAATCTTATCAGTTGATCGACTTGATAAAATTTCCTTAAGATTTTCTTCTCATACAAACTGACAGACTAGAGAATTAAAGCCAAACTAAAAAATATAATGCCTTGAGCCACAGCTGTTGCCAAGACAGAACCATAAGAACCAGGACTGTACTGTTTGTGACTGCAACTAGATTTGGGGGATTTTTTTTTTACTGTTCCCTTTGCGGATCTATATTTTAGGTGGGCTGTTTTCATTTTCAGTAATCGGTTTCGTTTACAAGCGTGGGCGATATGAATCCTTCTGAGACAGTGACTGTGATTAAGGGCTATACAGATAAATATGAGATGAATCTGACTTGACGTACAAATAAACAATAATAATGACATCAGTTACAGGACCTGATGAAGATCCGGATTCAGATTTGATGCTTTCTATTAAAACTGTGTGCACTGAATTTAGAGTGAGGGCTTAATATTGTTCTTACACAGCAGAGCTTAGCACCAGATATCAGAGTGTGTGTGTGTGTGTGTGTGTGTGTGTGTGTGTGTGTGTGTATTGCTATATCTGACAGTCAACGCTAAGATAAATTCTGAACAAGTGATGAAAAACCGCAGCGATGTATTCACTACCCTGTAAGATTAACAATGTACTAAAACAGAGCATAGATTCAACAGATACTGGTTGTTTTCTTAGGTTTTAGAAACAAATCACTGTCGTAATTTCTTTTACTCTGCTACTTTGACGCGATTGCCTGCAAGAGTAAACAACTACACCTGGATCAAAGTACTGGAATAATTATATGTCAAGCGCTGGTTAGTGCTAATGTCTCTAGTCAGCTATGGGAGGGGCGGACTTTGCTATGAGATGCTCTGAAATCTCGCTTTCATCTTTTTATACTTTCCCCCCCATCAAGGCACTTTTCAAAGCACACATAAAAACACACACACACTACTTCTTTGCATCTCTCACCCTTTTTTTGTATGACACAGGAAGAAGCTAGGCCCTGCAGCTAACCCTGCCGTCCGCGCTGAATGCGATTAAGCTGAGCAGTGATTAATCTGGGCTGCCCCATAATTCCTCTTTACCACTTTAATGGATGTTATCTCCCCTCCTCTGAAGGCTTATCTTGCTGATCGGGGCCAAGGATGAGGAACGGGAGAGGAAGAGGAAGGGTGACTATGAGTTGTGGTGGTGGTGGGGGGGGGGTGGAATCACACCAAATCCATACAGAGGTAACTAAATGAATAAGTAAGTAAATAAGTAAGTAAATAAATAAATACAGGGATTGAGGGAGCTGCTAAGCGGATAAGGCAGATCAGTCTCTGTAAAGTGCTCATTTGTTTTCTAAGAAGACGAGACAAGCCGCCTTCAAAGCCTGCTGATACAGTAAAAACACTGTCAACATCACAATTCACAGACAAACAAAATAAATTATCCAAACCGCTGTCAATAAAATCCCCCACCCCCTCTTTGTAAAGATGAGGTGTACTCCATACTGTAGCTGACAGTTGTATACAAAGACAAAAAAGTGAGGGGTTTTTAGATGAGCTCATTTTTCCTTATAAATGGCAGTGACGTAAAACAATGGCATAGTTTCATTGGTGGTTTCCACATGGTGACATGACCCACGGGCCTGACAGAAAGTCAATGAAGGCTAAGTTCCTCTAATACATTCCCAATGCAGTCATACATGGCCCTAAACAAGTTGGCTCAGGTCTACGCCTATTGTAAGAATGAAAACACACCTAAGCTTTCAGGACAATGACTTACATCCTGTTATTGAGAAATAATTACACACATATATGATGAATCATTTTAATCATTTTAAATGAGGATGTGCTCCACAAGGAATTGTGTTAAAGAAGAAAAGATGAGGTGGTGTCAGGCATTGTTCTCTAGCAGATATTAATACATAGTAAAACACTACTGACTGTGACAATAAGAGCGACCACAGTTACCATCGTGTGCACACTATGCATCTATGTGCATTTTAAATTATGAAGCCAAGTACCAATATGTACTGTATTTAGTGCATGTTAATTGAATTATTATTGTTCTGATGCTAAAGGGATAAAAGGCAGCTTTTTTTTTAGCTTCTGATGCCTCGGGTTATGGAATAATATAAAAAACTGAGGGTGTATGAAGCCATTACTTTCAAGGGGACCTTCAGCTCAAAAATATTCTTTAAATTTTCCATATAGGACACTACTAAATATAAACTGGTATTTATTAAACTGGTCTTTTTTGTCCTTCCGTGTCTGGTTGTATATAAATACATGTGTGGGACTCAAGCTGAGGAGTGACAGGGTTAAACCTGTTCGTAGCTCTTTGTCCCGCTTCGGCTTACTGCGATGTTGCAGAGAGATTCTGTCATAGACAAACCTCAGTGGGATTCCATTCACAACCAGTGTACATCTTTAGGTACAAAGCTGCAGGCTGCATTGGCTCCAGGTAACATAAACGCTCCCTTCAAGCCACCGCGTATCTGCCCATGAAAATTCTCTAAAGGGGTTTAAGCATTTACGCAGAACACTATCAGGCACTGCCGAAAATTCAGCTTACCCTGTTGAATAGGGACTTCAAAGAGAATTGCAAATACCTTTGCACCGCTACATTTTCTCCCTTCTCTTTTTCTCGCTCTCTCTCTCCACTCTGTCTCTTCGTGCTTCTTTTCATTTTATATTTCCAAACACAAACTGTGGCATGATGTAAAATGTATTATCAGCCATATATTTCCTCTTTAAATGAATAATAACAATAATCTTTGAGTAATTTCTTTTTTATGCGGCTCTTCTAAATAGGGCAAAGCAAGCAAGCTAATATAGAGCCGCGGGTAAACAAGGCAGCGCAATAATGAACGTATGGATTAGGCTTCTAGTCTATGTTGTGCGATAAGAAAAAACAGCTGCTACTATCCAGGTTACAGCACGTATTGACTGTCAATGAAGGATAAAGTACTGTATGGCTTCCGCCGCTCACACTGTGGACCAACTGTACATACACACAAATAAATACACACGCACATTAATACAAACAGCGTCACATGCATATACACACACCAACATACGGCATGAGAACCACAGAGGAGTGGAATATAATAAATGTATAAGCCTGTTTGCGCGGTATAGGTCTTAAAATGCAAAACAATATGATGCATAAACACAATGTGATTGAATATAAGAGATAATAAATGGTTTCATAATGAGCAATAAAAAGGTCTTTAAACAGTTTACTGCTTAGTTCACACTTATAATTAATCTGGGTTCCATGTGTGCATATAAAGTGGGTATAAAACTCTGCCTGACTATGCAAGTAAAACAGCGAGCGAAAGAGAAAAATGACTGCTGGTAAACATCTGCAACATGATTCAGCTGTGGCCTCTTGCCTGCAAAATACGCTGCCTTTTCCCTCAACTGGACCAGCACGGCAAGCTCTCCAAATAATACATTACAAAAAATTGCTCCCTGAAATTATTTACGGTGAAATGCACAACAGAAACCATAACATTTATAATGTTTTACAAAGCCATCAAATAAGTGGAGAGGGGATTAATTGCCCCAGCCCGACCTTAAAATAATTATTTTGAGCGGTGCAACTCTAAACTCCAATGAAATTGATACACTTTGATAATTAGATTCTTGGCACTGACCCGCTGAAGTCAATAAAGGTTATTAAGGCCAATTGCTGTCTAAACGCATTACGGGCAGGGTAAACTGTCCGTCGGAGGCCCCTGCTACTCCAACGCCAATATGATAATCCATTCTCCGTCCTGGGGGTTTCTTCCCCAGCGCCTGTGTCTCCACTCTGCCATACAAAACCAGATTGGATTCGCTTAACCTTTCCAGGACTTTGATCAAATGAGCTCACACAGCAATAACATTTACATTGACCCCCAGCCCTCCTCCCCCAACACACACAAGGCTTCTCGTCCCCCCCACCCTCCGTCTCACTCTCTAGTCTCCACAGTCTGTCCCTACAGCGCACCACCCTCCATCCCTCCTCCCTCCTTGACGACTCCTCAGCACCCACTCTTCACACGCTAGGTCAATAACCTAATCAGCTATCGATGGCAACTGGGCCAGGCGGTGTATGATTGCAGTGCAGCCCTCCTCAGCAGCCCAGATTGTTTCCGGAGACTGTTATTAAAGTGAGGGGGAGAAGATGAAATGGTCACCAAGCACATCCCGGCACATACACACATGTGCAAAAGCCTGTCTCCATTATAAATCAGAAGAGCTACATTTTGTCACACAATGAGGGAAAAAAATGAGTGTGTACAGTGTAAATGTGTGTGTGACCAAACCATTGGAAAACAGAAAGTGACAGGCTGGGTGAACGGAGTAGAGGGAGACACGGCCCCGATACCACTTCCTGTTTTGTACATCTTGAAGTATACAAATGTATTCAACTGTGCGGATCCTGTTTATTATGAAAGTAGATTAATTTCCTTGATATGTGTTGAAAAGATTTCCATCTACAAGGCTCGTTCTCCTGTCAAATGAGGGAGAAAGTGTGAGAAAGAGACAGAGAGAGATATGGAGAGATAGCGGGCGCAAGAGAGGGAGAGAACAAGAGAAAGGAAGAACACAGAGAGAAAAAGGGAGAGCGAGAGAGAGACGGAGTGCACTGAAATCTCTTTGCATCCGCGGTGGCTTTTGAAGTTGTGAGATGAGCAGCCACAGAAGTCAGAAAAGTGACAAATTAGGGAAAAAGCTGTACTGTGCAAGCAGAGCTGCTAAATCAATTAAAGTCATGCCGAGTGCATACATTAACATCAATGGTGCACACATAGACACACTCACATAAACACACACACAGGACAGAAAAAAAAGATGTGCTCACAGGCCCACTGCTGTCGCTTCTCCCCTCCACAGTGAAAAGAAGAAAGATAAAAAAAAATATAAAAAAAAAAATACCACACCGGCATTTAAAATATTCTGCATAAAGCCAAGACTGTCTATTGTCAGTCACACGGAAGCTATTCATTGTTGCTAGTTTAAAGAAATGTCACGAGTGTATGATCATCATGATAGCAGAGTCCTGAGGGAACACAAGGCTGCGAGCAGGCAGGTCTAAATGGACTTCAGCACCCTGGAGCACAAGGGAGCGTAGAACCTTTAAGGTAACGTCTTTCTTCTACCTCAAGAAATAACCTTCGCCATTCGTACGCAAACCCACACATTTTACTTTTACTGTACACTCTCACATGTATATACTTCCACTTATAGATTATTCAGTAGCCCGTTTCTTTGTTTCTATCAAGGAGGCACATGAATTCATGAGATGCCAGTTTGGCGACGAGAAAAATGCGAGCGAGCAAGTGGACTTGTTTTGTTTCGGTTATTTTTTTTTTTATTATTATTTATTTATTTATTTATGTATTTTATCAGAATGTCATTCAAATGGAAGGATGAGCATTTGCATGACAACAGGCTGAGCAGAAGAGAGGGAGCCCCAGGGAGAGACGGTATCCATAAACAGGAGCTAGTCCCCCATATTGCAATATTATTTATACAAACTAACACTAACAAACGCATACATAGCCCACATACATTGCCACAACACTGTGTGCTAAATATGACAATAAAGAGAGGAAGGCTGGCAGTTTGTATTACTATTTTAGCAGGATAAAACAATAGCCTGTTTTATTGCTACAGCTCAGTATATAGTACAACACTGAGTCATTTTATAAACCGTATTTGAAGACACATGGCTGTGTTATTAAAAAAAGCCCCGTAATAATATCAAATTCGACAAAATAAATAATGCTGTTTTAAAATACACTCTTCTGGAAAGAACAGAAATAAATGGTGAAGGTATATTTCAGTAACTTACGTTCTCATTTACCAGCCTCAAACTGTAAAATATGAGAAAATATAAGGGCGACCTATATCATTTAAATAACTAAAGGTAATCACAAGAATGGTGTTTTAATCCAACAGCAGAAAAGCCCAAGCTATCAAAACCTCTGAAAGGAAAATCTATAAGTCACATCTATGAAGTGCTTTTCATCAGCATATCACAGGTCGATGCATGTATGTAAATATTGCTTGTGAGAGCAATAATGCAGCCTTTCATCACAATAGTGAATCATTACATTTATGCTTTCACCAGTGTTATTATTTTTGTGGGTTCAATATGCATTTGTGCAGATGAAACACTTGCTTTTGATGCTATTTGAATATTTGAAATGTACATAATGCTGTTACAAACAAATGTTATCAGATATGAATAAATATAGATATTACTAAAAATGACATAAAATGTTATAGTAAGTATAGAATATAATTCATTTGTTTCATTAAATAATTACTTTTATTTTATTTGTTTTACTGTGAAAAATCAGACACTGATTTCCAACTGTATGTGCATGATCCACATATAGACGCCGAGACACACATATAGACACCTTGGAAATGTTTTGCTCGGCTATTACAGAGCGAGGTTAGACACAGTAAAAGAGAGCGAGAAGGACCTCACATTTCACTGATGCCCTTTTCTAAATACAGGTCCAAATCACACACTTCATCTGGGCCCAGAGGTGGAGCTCTAGATGAGTTTTAGCCCCTGTCTCCTGCCCCCCCCCCCAGCAAGGCTGTTCGACTGTGTGAAAGAGAGAGAGAAACAGAGAGAGAGAGACTATGACTAGAGCTGAGGAGCGTCGGCAACAGCAGTACTGTTCTCCTCCAGCCCCTGTCTTTATCCCCGCCTGAGCATTAGATGTGATTACTGCTCAGCGCTCGACACTGACAGAGACAGAGAGCTCCCAGAGACAGCAGGAGCGGGCGAGAGACATAAGGAGACAGAGAGAGAGAGAGAAAGAGAGAAGGAGCAGAGAGGAAAAAAGAAGCACAGCTCTTTCGTTCCCTCCGCTGTCGCTACAGTGATACAAGAGTGCCCCCTGCTGCTTCTGGGTGTCCGGGTGTTAAACACACACACACTCTTTGAAATTCAGGACTGCAAACAATCTGCGGGGGAAAGACAGGAAGACAGACCAAGCATGTATCTACAGTGTGTGTTTGTGCGCTGTTTAACTGCTGTGCGTGTATGTGTGTGTCGCTGCTGCACATACAGTATGTTCAGCGGCCACTAGTCACAGCTCAGTGGCTTTCCAGAGCTGTGACTAAGGTAACTTAATTACAGGTCTGACGTTACTAAGTGATTTCTTTATAGTGGTGTCTAACTAATAGCTGTGTGCCCACGTTCCTCTCTAATAAAACTTCTGTGAAGCAACAATTAAACACATGACACATCCGTAATAATGCACTGTGGTTAGAAGTTAGACGATCCATCATGTCATTTTAAACACATCCTCTGTTGGGGGTAGCATTTTTGGACAGCGTATCACTTATGTAGTTTGTTTAAGACGCACGAGTGAAGGCATGTCGAATCAAAAAGATGAAAACTCTTCATCATCATCAAATGAAAGGAATGACTCCACTAGATTCTTAAAAATGTTTTCACACTCGTCTTTTGATTATATCATGAATTCTCTTTTTCCATTCAATATGTTCAAAAGGACTAAAGCATTCTACATTCCACATTGTCATACAGAGGGTTTAATGAATCCTCTCCAACTCTCTTAATTAAACACAAATTTTCCACTAAAATTTAAAAAAAATTTATATGCAGTACATGATTTCACAACCAAAATGCTGTATACAAAACAAGGGTCACGACACTGAGTTGATACGTAGAAATAATGAGTAACTGGCAATGTTTCTGAGCTGACGTACCATGGTCTCCATGAGCCTCCAGTCCTTTTCCAGCTGCTCCATCGGCCTGGTCCACCAGCTGCAGAAGCGGGTGTAACGCTGGCCCTGGAACCAGTATTGCCGCAGCCACTCAAACTCCACCTGCAAACACACACACCACTCTCATAATAAAACTGCAACAGTCTTCCACGATGTCATAAAATAAAATAAATGTATACAAAGGAAAACTGTATTACTTTAACAATATGAATAAAACTGATAGAAATGTTTCAATGTTCCTTAGTTATAAAATAGATTTATAAATATATGTTTCCATCAAATTTGACAAAAAGATTGCACTCTTTTTTACACTTTTTACACTTTTGCACCATAAAACAATTTTTTTTATCTTTCTCTGTAGAAGCAAAAATATATTTGCTGTGCAAATATTAGTGATTTTTTTAATTTTAATTTTCAACGCCTACAAAAATAATAGACACAGATAGATTGTTACTTCATCGGTGAAAAAAACAATAAAAGAGCAACTTTAAAAAAAACTGAAATGAGCTGCTTTAAATTTTTAGATATTATGTTTGCAGTAAAGAATTTTAAAATAAAACATATTTTTTTAGAATTCACAGAGGAAGACAATAAAAACACATTTTATATTGAGATATGAGGAAACTAGTCCTAAAACAAACTTTAATAATGTTTGAGAGTATCTTCACACTCTAACCAAACACAGACATGCTACACTTTCCTCCACAGATATGCATGTGATTCCACACACACACCTTCCAGTCAGCACACCTGAAAACTCCACCCTCTTCCTCCTCTCCTCCTTCTCCTCCCTCCTTTCCCTCCTCTCTCGCTCCCTCCCTCTGTCTGGAGATGACAGTCTCGGCTGCCGAGCCGCTCCCCTCTCCTCCGCTGGGAGTGTTTTTGTTTCCTGCTCTTTTGAAGTGCTGATTTAATCCTCGCAAGGATGCTTCATGTAGCCAGGTGTAGCCTATCTATTTTATAAGTGTGTCTATTCGTCTGCATGTTTGTGTTTGCGTGATTGTACTTGCATGTGCATCAATGTGTATCTGTCTGCACAGGTGTGTGAGCGGCTTTGTTAGCGTCTGTGCATACGATTGGCAGTGAGTGTGTATGTCAAAGATTGCCCCAATTGCCGCCAACGTTAAAGTAAAATGCTGCAAGTTGCCCTCCCCCCAAAACGTCCTACAAAGCATCATCCACCCAAAACAATGCACGCTCCATTTCCTTTTGACACAGACAACTGTACAACACAAAATGTAGTTGCATAAAGGAGTCCATATCAAATAGGACCGAGAAAGCTATTGTTCCTTTTCTAAGAACTATTTTGTTTATTGCATTAAACAAAGCATATGCAGTAGATCCTTTAAGAGCTGTGAAAACAGTTTTGTGCATTTGCCACAATGAAAGGCAATTTCCATGTTATCTTATTAAAATAGTGTATAAATTTGGGTTGAATCTCTTTAGAACTTTTGTCCTTCAAATAGCATTTACTGTATTTACATTGTGACTAAATTGCATTAACAACTGTGTTATCGGGCACTAACTTTGATTTTAGTGGCTTGAAATATGAAAGTAGACTCCTTAACCCTAGTGTTAGATATAAATCTCCCTTCAACTGCATAAAGACATGAGAATTCCTGTAACACAGCAACCACTGAAATAATTAAGTGCATTTCAGAGGAAAAGGTCTGTGTTAAACTGAAGGTCTACTCTTTGGGTGATAAGCAGTAGCAATATTAGCACAGGTTTCCTATGTGGATATGTTCTGAAGTTTATTTTTAACAGCTTTCGTGGTGCCAGTGTTTAGTTACTAGAGGCCTTCTGTAGCATCCCGTTTTCCCAATTCATGCTACTAAAAGTCTTGAATCAAAAACAAGTGTGCTATAGTGGTTAATCCTTCTGAGTGGCCACTGAAATAAGGTGAGTCCCCTCCCATCCAGCAGCCCTGAACAGGTTAAACCAAAGGGCAAGAATTATTTGCACAAACAACCTGAATAATGGCTGCCACGGGTTGAAGCTGTACACAGAATCATCCTGCCATTTGCTTTCAAACGGCTCTGATCACAGCAGGGATGACATGCAAGGACTGGGGCATGTCAGGAAGAATACACAGCCAGTGGCGCTGCTCAGCAGCTTCTCAGTCACTCCATACAACCCACCCTTCAAAGAAATGTCATCCTTTATGGTCCCTTCAACACTCTCCAAATCCACTCCCCTTCGATCACTACAGCTCAAACACACAACAAAGCCACCAAGTGCCAATATCGGACGTCCTTTCCCCCTCTCTGCCCCTCCTTCCAACTCTCTGATTGTCTGCCTGTCCTTTAGTGAGAAGAAACCAACCTGTGTCTCCACTTTGAGTTGACATGGCTGCCTGTCCCCTACTGCGCAGGCCAGTGGCAGCCACAAAGCAGGCCATCTAAAGAAACTGAGGAGTGCCGGCTATGTGGCATTTGGAGTCCAGCCGCCCAGCTGTGAGTTACCAAGAGGGGAACCCTAACTAAATGCCACCTATCCAGGCAGACAGATCGAATGTGTATGTGAAAGAGAGAGTGGTTGTTAGGGCTAGTTTTTCTCTAAGACGGCGTGGGGGAGCGAGAGGGGAGCTAGTGGCTCCCCTGCGGCAGTCGCTGTCATCTCTACAGGTGATGGACACACTAACTACACATTAGCCCCACATTAGTCGACCGGCCGCCCACTACGGCAACTCTGGAGTTAAAGCAAGTAACCAACCTATTTCCCATTTAATGAGGCGCATTTTTTTCCAAACCTTCACAGTATTCCCTCAGCGGGTCCAATCAATTTCCGGACCGGGGCCCTGAGGTGGGGGCTGATGAGAATGGGATCGATCCCACTCTGCCCTCCTCTGTTTACCTTTCCTCACACACCAGCCCAACTCAACACACACATGCCACAGTGCTTCAACACATAACAGATTAGAATGTAGGGGCATGCAGTTCTGAACAAATTTAGCTTTATTTTTAGTCAAGATTAATTTTGGCCCCCTTCACAAATATCACAAATGTAACATTAAAATGTGCTACTTCCATGCATTACAGGCTGCCATGATAGCACAAAACTACTTATCACTGAAGTTCATCATGGCTAACTGACATTTATTTTGCCGATCAAAATGTGTCCAACAGTTAGAGGAATAATAATTCTAAATTTGGCATCACACAGATCAGTGAGAAAAAAACAAACTGAAGGGTGATTTAAAGATTACAATGACATCGTAGGCATAAACCCCAGACGTAAGGTGTTTGAAAAACAAGCAAAGACCTGGGAGCCTGGGGAGATATTCTGGCCTGAAAAACAGGACATTACAAGGTCAGTAACAACTGCTTCCATACAGTTTACTTTCTGCCAGAACATGTGGGAAAACCTTGTCCCTCCCTTCAATATTTACTGTGGGGGACTAGCATCATTAGAGGGGGTCCCTTAGGGCACTCTGTCACACACCCACCTGGGAAGTGACACAGTGGCTTTAAATGAGACAAGACGTTTGCGTCTGGGATTAGCATTTCAAAGCCAAACATGCACATAGGGGCCGTGTGGCGATGCTATGTTTGACTAACCCCCCCTCCGCCACCGAAGACAGGAGGTAAGATTAAAAGGAGACGGTGAGGGGGACTGTGCTTAACAAACAGGTGGGAACTTCAGTTTTCTTCATTTTTGTCTGTCTCCCATCTCCTACTTTAACTCGACATCCCACCCCATCCCCGAACACTCATACTCAGATGGCAGACGCTCTGCCTCATCATCGTCAGACCGCCCACATCCTCTGACAAGTGTCAACCTCCTTCTCCCCCCAACCGTTGCACCACGTTGCACAATATCCATAGCACGTCAGCCAGTGCGATCTGGCTGTTTAGCACTTCTTAAGGAATGGCCCATAAGGTGCTGCTCAGGTCAGGCTGCCCGTGCGTCTCAGGCTTGTTCACTCCTCGGTCGTCCATGTCAAACACGACCTGCGCAATATGCACCCGCCAAGCACCAAAGTGGGCCGCCATCATAAATAACTTCACCAACAATACATCATTTAAGTGGGTGTTCTGCTCTCGTGGGCAACTCCAAACAAATGGCCACATCGATCATTGCGAGTGCCAGGTAGGATAGGCTAGAGCCCCAGAGCCCCTCCCCTCCTACTTAAACACTCACACATACACACACCTGCTCTGTTATAAATAGCAAACACTTTTCCTAAATAAACCTGCCTTGCCCTCCTGGTGGGGCCGTATGCTTAGTAATCCTGTGGTGCTATGCGGCAAGCTAGCTCAACCAGCGCTGGGCTCCTCTTGACATCGGCAGCCTTATTGTTTGGCAGTGCTGAATAATTAATATTGTCTACAACCTTTAAACAACCTTACGTCAGACTCATCTGTCATGGCGTCCTGCTGGGGGTCCTTGGTGCTAGCATCGGCTAGGATGTGCGCTGTGAGACCAGGGGTGTAAAGGGGGAGAGGTGAAGTGCGATATTAACTGTTGGCCTGTGGCAAGCTAACACAAGGGGCTGATAGCGCCACAGACGGCCTCTCATGTCGTTCTTTTTTAACCTCACTCTATCCCTCAGTACCCCGAGCCAGCATCACTCATTGTTGTGTGAAAAGGGGTTAGAGAATGGAGCGGGGCACGACTCCATCTTTAGATAACATATGGAGAGGCTATTGCCTTACAATCCATCACAGGCCAGGACAAATTAGAACAACCTGGACTTCATATTGTAGGCATTTCCCTGAGTAGAAAACAACCAAGTATGTACAAGGTACGAGGCTGGTAGGCTCCTGTCTTATCATTCACAGAGCCTGAATGACTATGAGAGGACTTCCAGCACTGATCAGTGGCTTCACAGTAGAGTCTGCAATACAATTTCCATTCCCAGTATTCTGTCAGTAACAACAGACCTGTCAGCTTTTATCATCACAATTATTTGAGCGAACCATGATTACTTTTGCATGGTCGTGATAATCATCTCCGTTCACCTGCAGCTGGACAAAATGAACAGAAATGACATATTTCTATCAGTGTTTCCAAATTATTTTCCATTGTTTCAGATTTGACTCATGCTCTATTAATGTCATACCATTCCTCTTAACTTCTATTGTTACCAGATACGATCTGCACAATTCACAATTATTGTACAATTCAGTGATAAGCTTAGTATTTTTAAGCTATTGATCTTCATTTGATGTACTGTATATGTATAAATTACTATTATAACTATAAATATAATACTATAAATAACTATTAGACTTACTACTGACCATACTAAGACAAATCATCAATCACAATCTGTAAGGTAACTGATAGTGAACTGAAAGTTTAATTACTGAGCATATCACGGGTGACGATTTTGCTGGGATGAACCCCTTTCTTTTGACTGCACCTTTACTAAAGATGATAAAATCAATCTGACAACACTGTACTGTACGTGCAAACAGATTCAGGAATAGACACATAAACTATAATAAGTATGCACAAAAGTGTATATGTACAGCTTTGTTGAAATATATCCAGCTCCTTAATTAATGTTTTTCCCCTCAGTAGCAGTTTTTTTTTCTTTTTTGTCATATTTAGTCGGTCCATTTTTAATGTAGATGAAGTACCAGATGGAGGGGATTACAGTATCAGGATAGTGTAGTTTCAGGATACTTTTAGGCAGGTTTATGGTCACAAAAAACTGGCATAAAATGGTGTGAACATTTTTGGCATGATTTCTACAGTCTCTAGTTCCCTACCTACTGATTGGCCAAAAAGTTTTTTAAAATTTCCATTTGAGTCTAGGATATAAATAGCAACCAGTATAACACAGAGCTCTAAGTTAAAACACCTTTCATGTCTTCCTAGTGCCAGTTAAAGGAGCTTTTCGTACACATAATGGACACACAGTGAATCCTTGGACAAACAGCTCTGCAGGCTACAACAGAACCGTACATGTGTAACGGCACACATGTGCGTGTCGATTCATGTGAACACACCTCATTGTGAATCTCCTCACAGTGCTGCAGAGTTGTCGGCAGAAGGGCCAGCAGGCTGTGGGAGCCCGTCTCGGGGTCCGTGTGCAGGTTAGACAGGGCCTCTTGGCACCTTGACTGGATGTAGGTCAGGGTCCCACTGGAACACTAATGGGAGAGGGAGAGACTCAGTGTTTTACACATGTCAGATTTACAAATGGCTCTGAACCTGTGCATCAAGAGACGAGCTTTAACTCACGGAAAAGTGGAAAACTTTTAATTCTGAAGCCTCTGACGTGCACATATAGAAGTGTTTTCACAGATTTCACATGAAATACTGTGGCGTCTAAAAGAAACACTCAGAAATATTTAAGTTCATTAAAAATGTAAATGCTCTCTTGCATTACATTTTCTTAAAATCAAGAAACTAAAGTTTGCCTCAGCATTCATTTGGATGTAATTACAGATGAGGAATGCATGTATTTTTGTTTTAATTTAACAGCCTTATTTGGGTCATAACCTACACTATATGACTGCCATGTATTTACTTCATTGTTCAGTGGGTAATGAGATGACATTTATGTTTTTGTTTGTGAAAAAGTTTCATTAAATTTTCCGATTTCATAGCATTCATAAAAGTTTACCACAGTCTTTTAGTTGATTTCTGATTACTGAAACTAAAAGGGACTGCTGGCGTGCCACACAGGATTTTAACATCAAATGTAGATTTTTTGGCCTGTTCGCGTCTCACCTCGGCCACTCTGTGTGTGGAGCTGAAGCGTGCAGTCTCTCCAGCAAGGACACAATGTTGGTGGGTACTGTTCAGGTCATCTGGCAAATACAGCAAGGAAAAAAAAAACATCTTAATAAGCTAACAGCACCATCAAAAATCACCAACAGAGCAGTAAAGAACAGCAGACAAATGAAGGAAAAAGTCAATAACAAAGACAATATTCAGTCACCAGAAATGATTATTTAATAGCAAACTGTAAAGCACTAAAAAGCATCAGAATAAAAATGATTAAGTGTTGAGATTTCATATTAAATATTGTGGTATTAATTATAATAAAGAATAAAACAGTCCATAAAAAGTGAGAAGTGATTACAACAGGAAGACAGATGAAAAGCAGGGCGTGTGTGAACATGACAACTAAATCATCTTGTATTCTCAGACAGATTGCGCTCGGTCCAGCACCGAATCAAATAGAATGAGCAGCATTGTACCATAATTTTAATTACCAAACAAAACCAGATCGTGCTCAATCTGTCAAGATGGAAGAGCCATACCAACAAACATTTGTCCAATATCACAGGAGCTTTACAAAGAGGCCTTACTGCTGTTTCCAGTGTATCCCTCCATGTGTTTCTTTGTGTGTATAGATGTTTCTCAGCTCTGCCATTATTTGCCTCATACCAATAATTAATTTAGCCATGACAGAGCTGTCATTCACAGCACATGTGCATATTTACACCCGCCTTGAGCAAGAGTACACCGGCTAATGCCTGTGATTTGAAAGTCAAACAGCCAAATGCTTTGGGAGGAAGATATTATTGTTTGGTGGAAGAAAAAAAAAAGATGGTGACAAACAAAACAACTTGCCGGTGTTTTCTTCACCCTGATGAGATTGTGAAGGATTAGGTCTCTGGGCAGAATTACTCTGCGTCTTTAAAACTGTTTATATCCAATAACAAATTATCTCCATCAATCTGCTCTTTTCTTGGCGCGTCTGATGCGTCAGTGAGATCAGGAGGGAGTAGAGGCAAACTCGATAACTGTAATAAATATTTATCTTTCTTTCAACCCCTGCGCCTGCTGCCACTTGTCCTCCTTTTCCAGGAAGCAGGCTTTTAAATATATTGGGTCAACTCTTTTCTCCAATCCCCTTGTGCATTGGGAGCTGGAAATCAGATTATTGAACAGGCCCGGTGTCAAGACTTGCATTGTTCTTTTTTAACCACTAAAATTCCATTTGGGTGGAAATGACGGTGATTCAATTTGCCTCCAGCGGCTCAGACATTAGCAGTTCAAAGGGGCCAGTCGGCGACAAATGGTGCTGAAAAGACATTACGGTGTCTGTGGTTATACAACAATGTACTTTTCTTTTAATACCACAAAACTACTAATCATATGGTGTATGTCACTGAAACACTGGTGCAATATATTTTAACACTTGATTTAGTAGCAGCCACTCTGTGCACACGTGTATTTGAAACAGGACGGGCAGTATTTCATGTCTCCAATAAATAAGCTGAGGACTGCATTCCTTGCACTGTGAGAACAGGTATGTTTGTGCATGTGTACTTATTTTTGCAAATTTATATGTATGTGGGTTTTCTTGAAATGTGCCAAGTGTTTAATTCAGGTAGACCAACAAAGCAACAGACGGCCAAGGACTGTGCAAGCTGCTATCGTTGTGCAGCAGTTGGCCTCTCAAGGGCGTACTCACCAAGTGGAGCATAAATCCCCACTGATCCGCGACAGTCAAGTCCCATTAGAATGGTCTGCACAACAGCCCATCACTCTATTATCATGGCTGGCCTGAAACTGACTGTTCTATTGTAAATCTTATCCAGCTAAAGGAGGTCAGCTTCAAGCCCTGTCAGGCTGAATATTAGGTACAGACGTTGCTGCTCTCAGATGAAAACACAGCTGCTTCAGAGAGTCAACTTCAGGAATACATTAAAATCTTCCTGTTCTTTACATATAAAAAAAGATTCATATCGACAAACATTTATTACCATTGATAAATGGGCAGATCGGCTCCCTGCAACTTGATCATTGACTTAAAACTTGTTTAAAAACATTTCCTCATAATTTTACTTAACAAAAAACAGATTTGATCTGAACTCTATTACTCAGTTTTAATACTAACATTCTTTGGTTAAAAGATACAATGATAATGCTGTGCCGAATATATTCTGATATAAATATTTTATTCTTGCATCTCATCTAAAACAATACAGCCCTGTAGATGACTTAAATGTGAACCATAAGTACATGAATTGTTTGAACAATGGCCGAAGCTGTTATAAATCTAAGTGCTGTATTTATGAGGTTAGGGGCATATGTTAAGTTCAATACAGGGATTATTGTTCTTGATGAAAACAAAGTACTGACCTCACATAGGATTGTATACCAGTCAGGAACACAAAGGTCAAATACACGTCAAATACAAAGACATTATTATCTGTCTTTACCCGCCACGAATCGGATTTACCAACAAGAAGGACTGAAGTACATGTCAATTAGAAGAAAAAAGAAATCAGGCTCTGCTTTCATACACAAATATGATTTAATGAAAAAAAAAGTTCTATTAACATTCAAGGAGTATATATACACATATAATTTAGTGTTGGAGTTCAGTCTACATTGTGGGTCAGTAAGCATAAATGATGAATCGGGTAATAAAAATAATTTAAGTATAAATCGATGAATAAAATGAAGATTGATTACACATTATCGGGGTTTTTTAATACAGGAAAATACTCTTCTATCAGTCAGATGAAATGAGGTCTGACTCAGAGCTAAATATCTCTCCTTAAACACTGTGGAAACAGTATGCCTGTAAAACTAATAAATCCCCAGTCCATCCAACCGGGGGTCCTAAACTTCTTGTACATCTGAACACTGGCTTCTCCTGTGATGTGGATAAATGTCCTCACACTCAGAAAAAAAATGAGAAAGCTTGGAAGGGCCCGCGGGGCTGAAGAGAGGAGGGTGGAGGTGTCTGTTGCTGAGGCCAAAAGCATTAAGCTATGATTTACACCCCTGTGGCTGTCTGTCTGTCCTCTTCATAAGGACATAGTCAGCACTGGGTCACAGGACTTAAAAAAATAACATTTGGTTTTCCTAACGTCTCTAATGCACACAATTTCATGGAACCTTAAAGTGCCATGTCCAGGCCAAAGAGCCCCC
>JAPQRQ010000018.1:38545048-38567723 GCA_037367365.1 Apogon talboti | reverse complement strand
GATTGGTATTGTTACAAATTAATATGCCAAAATGTTTGAGACAAATATCCTTCACCTGATATCACATTAAACCAGCCATGTCCTCTATTGTTGCTCAACGTTGCCCCCTGGAGTAGGTCCACATCCACTGGTATCACTGGCATCAATGGTAAAAGAAAAATCTAGATCACGGCGGACACGGACAAAATAAATATGGCCATTGGAGAAACCCATGCTGCCAGTAAACAGAAGAGCTATTGCAAACTCAGCCACCATGAACGTCACAGGAAGTATGAATGGAGTGACATAAATAAATGCAGCCCTCCAGTGGCTGTCACAGCTGGCATTGCAGGTGCAAATTTAATTAGTCAAGGTGAAGTCTCCCTTGTTGTCTGAGAAGGGGGGGTCCTCGCCATGCACGACTGTAAACACGCGCTATATCCTAATCAGGTGTCACCACTGCGTTTGATCAGCCCGCGAAAACTTGTCACGAATCCCCGGCAGAGAGTGGGCCGAGGGGGAGAACAAAGGAAAAAAGCTGTCATGAGAAAACAGGGAGGTGGTGGTGATGGCAGTGGTGGTGGATGAAGAGAGTTTGCCCATTAGCAGTCTCTGTCGCCTATCTTTCTCCCACTCCCCTTCTCTTCTCTCCTCCTCTCGTTTCTTTCTTTCTCTACTTGGCTACCTACAGCATACACCGTACTGTATCCTTTGGAGCAAGCTCTATGTCTGTAATTCCACTCTGAGGAAATCTCAACCATAGCTGTCATACTTATGCTTCATAACCGCCAACAAAGCTCCCAAAAGAAGCTCCCAAAGAAGCACACTACTTTTGTATACCTCCCAAAAAACACACACATCTACAGTGGTACAAGCTGTACTCATTTTGTTTTTATCAAGCAGTCTTCTAAGTAGTTGGGCCCTCCTGTTGAAAAGCCAGGAGAAGTAGAGGCAAACATGCTCTTCTCTGCCCACAGAGTACCTCCAGGCTGTATTGAGAATGTGCAGGAACACACATGCCATTAGATGCTGTTTACCTTTCAGTTTGGATGATATTGAATACATTAGCCGAATGAACCTCATAAGAAACACAGGCGAGTGACAAGGCCCAATCGTCTTTGCGACTACCATGGTAACTGAGATTACAGGCTAACAAAGAGCAGACAGGGGGAAAAAATATTTAAAACCCAAATAGTGATACATAAATTAATTAAAGGACAAAAAAACAAGTGGAGAATTAAAGTTGGAACATCTGTCAGCGACTTAGCTTCCCAACGTAATACCAGTGTTAGAACATTTATACCCTTGAAGTTAATGATCCCCTCTTTAATTGACAGTCAAGGAAAACCGGCAGCGGCAGCATCCTGCCGAGACACCGATAAGAGACCCCCTTCCCCCTCCCAAAACTAAAATAAAAAAAAAAAAACAGTTTAAAGAACCTTGGCAGTAATCCCTATTGTCATCCCAGCGCAGCAGAAGGACTTACAAACACAGATAACTCTGCTGAAGCTGTCTATTTCTCTGGAGTTATGGGGACAGCCGAGCTGCCGCTTGCCTCGAATCAGTCACTCAGATTAGCCCAATCCCTCTGTGCTGTCAGTCAGCCGAGACACTAGCCTGTCACCACATTTACATGAGTCCATCTCATATATGACAATGCCCCCTATATATGACAATGGCTGCAAAGAGGGGGTCCACTCGTCTGCAGATAGCGAGTAAAGAGTACAGCAGACAGGCTGTTGTTGGATTAAGCTCATGGAGTGTGCTGCGCTCATGTCGCTACTGACACCCCAACAGCAAGTTTAAGGAGTCTTAACCATTGCTGTTTTCTCCATAGTGGAGAGAATGTGGGAAATGTATGTCAGATGAAACTCACACCTACACTGACAAATACAGATACAAACACACATTGGGATGAACTTCAAATAACTTAGAACTACAAAATGAGCGCTGTGTGAAAACCGTGAGCTTACCTATAGTGCCTGTCGTCCCAAAAGTTGGCTTCAAACATGACTTTAATCCACCTACTTCACTTAACATTATGGTGCATGAAGAACAAAAGGAAAACAACACTTAAGTAAACACTAAAGAAGTAAGTGGGATTGGTACTTATCTTAAATAATGGAGAGATTAAAAGGCCCACCCTAAATAATCTCAAAAAAAACTTACTAGTTAAGACACAAACTTTAGGGCGTTATGATAAGGATTAGTTCCTGCAGAGTATGAGTTTGTACTTTAAAATGAATGTGTGGCAGTGAAAGGCACCTAAGAGCTAACAGTGTGTTGACTGCTTTTTATGCTTTTGTGACTCACTTCACTTCAAACAGTCCTGCAACAAATGACAGTGGATGCCTTCTACATAACAGGGCCAGGGCAAGCATGACACAGGGGTTGACAACTGAACCCTCAAACTCCCTAACCCCTTACCCTGCCATGGCACACACACACACACACACACATAGCCCTGAAAACAGCCCTGACATGACCGCTCAGCAAACCTTCATAACCCTTCCTTGTGCTTTTTTTTTCTCTCCATCTCACAAGAGACAAACCTCAATTCAGGACCGTTTTAGCCAAGC
This sequence comes from Apogon talboti, assembly GCA_037367365.1. NCBI lineage: Eukaryota > Metazoa > Chordata > Actinopteri > Kurtiformes > Apogonidae > Apogon > Apogon talboti. The sequence goes on along the minus strand of JAPQRQ010000018.1, from coordinate 38,565,165 downwards.
AAGTGGATGTGACCCACTGCCCCCCAGTCAGGCTAATCTGAATAAACAGAGCTGAAGAAACAGGCAGAGGAGGGAAAATCTGCCTACATTATGATAGGAGGAGAAAAGATGGGATTCAGCCAAGGGGCTCCTTTTTTATGCACGTTTGATCAAGTGCTTGACAGCGCCAGTGGATGGAATTACGGACTGTTGAACAAAAAGTTGCGGTGTGGGTGGGTGTGGGCATGGGCTCATGTGTGTGTGGTTCAGACTGGACAGCTTGGTTTCCATGGCCTGACAGTGTTGGGCTAGTGACAAGCCTGCCGCACCACACCACCACATACTATGTGCAACTCACCCAACAGCCTTTGCAGTCCATCACTCAGGACGGCCGAGGCGAGCGCCGTGAGAAGAGGTCAGACGTGGAGGAGAGAGGGAGGGAGGAGAGAGGAGAGGAGGATGAGGAGGAAGAGGAAGGAGGGAGGGATGGTCAGGGGTTAAGTGTAGAGAAGACAGCGATGAAAGGCAACTGTCATGCACCAGTGCTCGCCCAAGAGCACCTGTCTCGAGAAGAACATGCAAAGTGTGCTGGTCACGTCCTGACAATACCCTCACTTTTGTTACACGCACACACACACACACGTATCAAGAACACACAGACAAGCTCTTAGGAAAGGGCTGATGCTCCACTGTTGGAAAGGCATCGCCTGTCTGACAGCATGCCAGTCAAGCTGTCGCTAGCTCCTTCGCATATGCAAGGAAAACTTAGGCTGATGAAGAAAAAACACACAGGGGCTCAGAGGAAGAATCACTGAGACATGAACAGACTACCTGAAGTGGGCAGACACTTCTCAAAGACTTGATGCAGAGTAAATGCTGGAACGAACGGGACAAAAAGCTCCATGAAAGCGAACCCAGCATAACTAGGACACCTACTCCAGACTGGAAAGTGTGGGAACAAAAGTTGAAGTCAAAGCACTCGAATCCACTGTGAACATTTTCAAAATCAACCTCAGTACTTCTGTTTTTAATACATTTGTAAGACAAGAGAGGGATATGTTAAGAGCTAAAGCAGTAAGTTTCTTAAGTACTGTATGTTTAGCATGTTTTCAGCAGTGTTAGCTTGGTAGCTAATTAAAATCCAACTAAGGTTCCTGTCATACTTTTATTACATGAACACAGCACACTACAGGATAGCGTTGCTCTTGTTTTTAGAGGTAGAAACCATTTGTGGTATTTTCTGAATAGTGGTTACCAAGACCAACTCACCTGCAGCTAGCTAATCTAAAACCGATGCTAATCCCTGGCTCTGGCTAAAAGAAGAACTTCCTATGTTCAGCCTCTACAAAGTATTAAGCTAAATGCCAGGTATTTTAACACACTTTCATTGCTCACATTTATGGAAAAGAACTTATGATGTACAAATTAACAGTTACTATTTACAGAGCCTTGTGAACCTGGTCTCCTGCAGCTTTTGTGAATGAAGGGTTTTGGACTTTTCATCAAAACCAGATGTTGGGCAACGCCATAGCAGTAGGCACTTTCATTTTATTGGAAAGGTGAGTCATTACAAAGAAAAATAAATTCACAAATAAACAGCATGAAGACTGCTCTGTCTTATGCAGGGGTTGTTGCATAGTGAAATCTTTCTTTATTGGTGTTAGCTAAAATTAGCAACATCCATGGCAGCTGTGTATTCAGGGAAGTATTGATATTTTTTCTTAGGAGGCTGAGACTGAACAAGTTTGACATATTTTACTTCTGTAATTGTTAATCCTTTAAATAACCACGGTTTAAACAAGCTTATTGAAACACACGTCAGCCTATACAAAATCGCAGAGTGAGTGCATGTTCACATTCACCCCACTAGAATACTATACAAACAGAAATAGAAAATAACGACTTCCCCGGATCATAGCCTCAAGAAGCTAATGAATCCCCGGGAGGCTCTACCCTCTGTGTATGAGGTGAGAGGGTCATTCCCATGTTTATTCAGCAATGAGTCCAATGAGCCACTGCCATCTATTGATTGAACTGATTATTCTATGTCTCTCTTGTGACGGGACACATGCATGACAGATGAACCCCACTTGGACAGGTCGCATTTGATGTAATCTCATTGAATATGACGGCTGATCTGGTCGACCAGTTTGCATGATCCACATCGCGGCCTTGTTTGCGAATACGGTGACATCTGCGGCTAATGCCTCAACACTAATATGAGGTGCTCGGTAGAGGCTGTCAGACACGTTAGCTGTCGAGAGCTGTTTGGACAACTCTAGAGACTACTCCCACAGGAGAAAACTATCCAGGCAGTATCTGGCGTAGTACCTAAAATGCTTATTTAAATACACAATTATTATGATGAAAGGGTCACTGTTAAATTAAAAATGCATTCAGCATTTAAATTTGTGTTGACAGCAGTTGTCTAGATCTGCATTTTGATCGTATCCAGGAACATCTTTCCAAAGTCGACCTCAAGAATGCAACGATACTACCACATGCTCAAACTGTGAGACAACTTAAAATATACAGGATGTTGTAGCTGGTCTGTCAAAAGTGACAAGATGGCACCTGGTGCTTAGAAGAAACATGAAAACTACGTTGTCAATGCCACAGCTACAGCAAAATGCAATGAGACTGAATGTGTTTTTCCTTTTTAATATCTGGTTAGATCACAGGTCTTCTTAAGCACATATGGGACTTTGTTGCAAGAAGTCTCAGCCATCACCTCAGACAATGCAGGCGAGGCAATAAAAGCTGATATCCTTCCAGATGTAAACCAAATGTACCTTATGTTATGCACTTTTAAAATGTCATGCATGCAACACAGACTGCAATAAAAATGGTTGGTGTGTAAGCAATGTATTTATTATAAGAAGGTAAAACAGACCCTCTATTGGTCGATAAGTCAAAATCAGTATTAAATTATCTCATAAAAAACAACTTGTGCCACTTTATCTTCAGGAAATACATGAATTAAGTTTAACTGTCACAAACTGTATGGCTTAAAATGAATGAATGTAAGAGTTTCTTCAGTTCAGTTACATTTTTTAAGACACAGAGACACACAAACACCAATAGAATTATTAAGTGAAATATGCAGAACTACAAACACAGGAGTAAACAAGTTAACTGCATTAAACTGCAAGTACATCAGTACATGACTGTTAAGTATGTTGGTTAAACTATCTTAAAAAGACACCTAATAAACCTCAACGCAGTCCAAATATATGAGCTAAAGATCAAATAGGCAAGACAATGTAAAGACATGTTGAGGCAAAGCTGAGCCGCCAACTAATCAGCCCCCACGAACACTTTCATAGTAGATCAATGAAAGACCTGGGGCCTTAGGCCTGCACTATATTACACACCAAAACTTCATATTCATTCATTGATTTTACTTTTCAGAATAGTATATCACTGAACTCCAATGGGAGCGAAAAATACAGGACGGGGCTGAGGTCAACCCTCGCGTGGACGGATGTTTGCACAATATTGATGGTGCATGCGGAAAGAAATGACTAAATATCTGGATCAATAGCTAGTTTCCCTAGCTACGACAGGTTGTTCCAGATGGAAATATATAAATACATCTTTATGGCTAGTGGAGTGGCCCTAACGAACAGGGCTAAATGTCCCCCTTAAGGTAAACTCTTTGATTAGCCGGGGCCAGAGGTGACTGGAAGGGTCTGTTGATGCCTGGATGCCACACTTTCAATGGCCCTGGGATGCTAATGCACACAAGGGCCCTGTAAAGGGCCAGGAATATGACAGGTCACAAGCCCTGGGCAGAGTGCTCTGTGTTACCTGACCCTACTTTTCATTTGTAATGATAATGGACCTTGGCAACACCACTCTCAATCATGTTCAAATAATATGTGCAATTAATAATTCAAATTCTCATTTTATTTTTTCTAGATTTGCAATTAAATCCTCCATATTGAAAGATGTGTTCAGAACTGATACTAGGAGCACATTTACTAGGGCTTAAAAACTAATCGGGATATGGAATTTGCAGCCACATTAGGTCAGTAATAAGTATAGTTAAACGTGTGAGGCACTCTGTAATCAAACGAGGACAGCAGCTCAGAGCTCCAGTGATTCTGCATCTTACTGCTGCTGCTGCTGCTGCTACGGCTGATGCCACAAGAGCTGCCTGGTTTTATTTACAGCAAAACACAATTACTGAGAACAACACCCAACCTCACAGCTTACCCTGCTCCACAACGGCCAATAAGGCCATAAAGAGGGAGGAACCACATCATTGCCTGCTCCTTAATTAAATGAAAGCTGTTAGGTTCATTTGCTTCCTTATTTTACACATTGAACTAGCCAACCCACTGTTGAAGACCTCCCAGACGCCATCCCTGCTTGGCCCTAAATCATGACTGGATAAACGGCCCAGTGGGTCCCTGCTGGACACCCAGCAGCCACCCAGCGGCAAGGCCAGAACAGGGCATGTGGTGGATTGACGCCTAGCCAGCGATAAGTAATTCTGTAGAGGATTAGCAGCATGATAGCCTGATCAATACTGTGTGCTCAGGCCATTAGGAATGCAGTGAGGAAATGACCCCCTCCGGTAATAAAGCAGGGCATCTGGGTTCTCCTTCATTTGCCAGCTCCATTAGTGTAATGGTATCATTATCTGCCACAGCCGTATTTTTCTGAGATCGGGCTTTTCCACAGCTCAACTGGCGGGGGTCTGATGAAGCTGTGAGAGCCCCCATGCCGAGTGTTCCCCTTTCTGCCATTCTATCCAGAGCCTAGGTGTAAATCTAGCTCTGCTGGAGCTTATGTGCTACCCTGCCTTAGGTATCCATACCCATGTTTTATGTCAGCACCCAACACTATTTCTCCATTATTGGCTCATTAATAGAGCAAGCAGCATGTAGCTTGGGATAAGAGGGAGAAAAAGATGGCCGGCAAAGTGCAAAGCTGCTGAATGTGCTGAATCTGACACCCCCCTCTTGCAAAAACACCGGGCCTGACATGACAGGACGTCGGCATTAGTCGCCATAAATTGTTTCCTTTACACTAATTCACTAGCTAACATTTTGTGGGGGAGAATTGATTAACCATGACTGGATGTGCGGCCACATAATCAGCTTTTACCTCGCTAGTTGTTAATTTAACAGAATTGCCAAGGGAAACACAAACCATTTTAATGAGTGTTCAGAAATTAAATACCCTAAACAGCTTGCACTATGTGCCACAACCAGAGCAAACCAATGAGGCTGATCTAAGCAATGGGCTGGGCTGAGCTCAAGACCTCACAACATCTGGTGACCCTGTGTGATCATTACTTAGCCTGCTGCTCACACACATACACACTTCCTGTTTCGACACAGCACTTTATACTTGTCATCACTGTCCAAATGGCGAGTCTGCATCAAAGACAGCACTAGAACATTGGGTGAACGGACAGGGTTAGTGCTGTTTTCACACTTGCCAAAGCATGAGTGGAAATTCATCCTGTGATGACAAAACTGATAAAACATAATGCAATGTTTGCAATTCATTTGGGTCCATAGCAAGTTGAACAAACCAGGCAGTGCAGAAACATGCAGATGCTATAGGAATTTTCCAGGAAAATATAGAAGATACACACATTAGGTCCATCCTCTAATTTTTATTTCTGAACTGAAACAAATATTGTTGGAGTGGGTTAGTTCTCCCTGGTCAGCTCGGGAGAAGGGTGGGTGCCCTGCTTTATTTCATTCAAACAGATTCCTGTATCCCACCTGTCAGTATGCTACACTGACTTGCTGTGGGTGGATTTTCTGAGGAGTCTGTGTATTCATTTGGCACTAATCTCTTGGTGCTCGCATTCTCTAACTCAGAATGACAGTTGACCCATCATAGCACATCTCTCTCTTTGTGCAGCATTGCAAACACTTACTTACAGGACAAGACAACCATCATATCCAAGATATTAGTTAGAATAATAACTGTATCGTTATACAACCACTGATATTATAACTAGCCAAACTGCATCCACCTCCTTCTTTGGCTGCTTTGCGGTTATACAGTTATTTTGCAATTACAATTCTTGTTGCTCATCCTTTTATTTATCTAAAGAGAAAGGAAGCTAAGCCATTAGGTCTGTGCAGTGCTGCCTGACTGCCTGAGGGCCAGCTGGAATGAGTTCTCTCTCTGAGCCGCTCATCTGGCCGCCATGGCTGCTTTCATAAACAGGAGGAACCACGTCCTACATAGTTTCACTGCTGTCTAACATGATCCAAACACATGTGCCACAGCAGACGGCGTCCAAGTCAGGAGATAAGAAGAGAAGCAGACAGAGAGGCAGACAGATAGACATACAGACAGATGACTATAGGCGAAACATGGCTCAAGATGCCTTGGGCACAGCAGAGTCCTTTCCTTCCTCTAGCTTAGTGTCTTTTCAAACAGTAAAGTCACAGTTATCCCGCCATCGAAAGCCAGATTAAGCCTGGGTCAGCACGAAAAAGGGCTCAGTGGATGGGTATGCACTGCAGTCCTTGTAGGTTATGAAAGCACGCATCTACACTCCTGAATCAGATCATGTAGAAATGATGCTCCAAACTTTTCCTCTTGTAGGCTTTCATACTCTACTCATGGAGGCTAATCATTCAGTACATATGTTACATTATCAGATTAATACTTGGAATGTATAATGCACATTTAAGTACCTGTAATTATGTAGACTATTGTATCTGTAGGAAAGCCTGGGGCAGCTGTAGGACTACTGACCTGGCACGGTGCCAAACCTGAGATCCACTTCACACTAACTTTACTATTTGTTTTTATTGTTGCACTGCTGTTCTTTGACCATGAACCGATAATTCACTTCTTCTTTCTCACAGTTGAATGACATCTCACCGTAAGCGCCCACATTGCTTGACGCATGCTTTTTTTAATCAATATTAAAACCTAAACTATACATTTATTATGATTACTAATATTTTTCTCAAAAATGTCGCACACACTGCAATTGGATCGTATATTTTGTTTACATTGAATGTCACCGAATCGTAGCTGTGCAAGTTACAGCTTGTTATCACCAGCGTATTTACGTGACAAAAAAAAAACCGTTATAATGTAACTGTAATTCTTCATTGTGGTAGATTGGGGGAAAAAATAGAAAACACAATAAAGGAAATAGGCAAGGTGAGGTATGCGCTGACATTCACGGCTTTCTAGCCTTCAAAATGCACCCAGCAGCATCACATAAGGAGCATTAGATATTCAATGAGCGACAGGGCTTAGAAATATGCCAGACCTAACGGAGAAAAACGCTATCAATACCTTTCTTCTCTTCTCCCCCTCACTGTCACCCGATCTTTTCATGTTCCTGGAGTTGTGTTTACACTGCCTCGCTTTCATTTGGGGTGACGGTGGTTGTTGTAGTATACGAATAAACGATAACACAATGTATTTCCCTATCAGACGCGACGCATTAAATTGTAGCTTTTCCTGTTCTTTCACTAACGGGCAGGTAGTAAATATTTTTTAGGCTCAATGAATCATAGTTGAGAAATTATTGCGGGAGAGGGGGAAAGTGGTGTCGGTCGGACTACAAATCCCAAAAATAGTTGGTGCTCGAGGCGGAAGTAGCTTCGACACGCTCTAGACGTTGCACTCGCAGATGCGGCGCAGGTACAGATCAACAAACTGCAGACATGCCTATCTAAATGGTTTTAGATCAGTCCTCTGCCCTGTTAAAATGGCTGTGTTATTCAACAGAAAAATTATGAAAAGGAATAAAAGCATTAATTAGAACACGTCACCAGAAATAATGGTATATTTTTACATTAATAATGGACTGTTAATCATTTATTTAAAAAAAAAAAACATTCAAAACAAACAGGCATCGAACACTGATTTCCCTTAAACTTCTCCCTTTTGTGAATCAAAGGCAGCCACTTTCATCTGAGACTAAGTGTAAAAATAGCAATAATACGTTAAACATGCTCCAGTTCATGTCTCGTCAGCCTTCTTTCAACTCTTGCATGCTTCTCAAAACCAGGTGCTTTTCTGTCTGTCTGTGTGGGCAACTATGTCAGTCCTTTTCAACTCACTCCTGCTCATGAAAGTGCACCGTACAGCGCCTGTGTGGCTGCCTCCATGTATCACCCGAAGTTAAGTGCTCTCTCAGGGTTCATCCAGATTGCTCATAACATGTTTTGAATTGTGCTGAAAAGTACCCTTTCCATTGTTCCTATCTGAACACATGTGAAATACAGGAGAGATTTTCACGGATAGAGCAGCAGCAGCAGTGGGAGGCTGGTGCAAGGGCAGATTGCAGGGGTCTGAAACACCTGTTACATATTACCATTACAGACTTTGATCAGTGTCTTCATTAGTTTCCTTTGTAATCTCTTTTCTTTTATGGTAGAGCTGACCCAAGTGAGCCGGGTGCTGTGATTTAACACACATGTTTCTTTCACCTGTCTTGTAAAATGCTCAAAAGCTCTCCCACTTTCAAAGATGTCTGTGTCTCTGGCATCCCTTACTAATAAACGAAGGGGGTTCTTTTGATTCCTATTTATAACCTACATTTCCTCTCCTCTGTCCTCGTCTTTCACGGGGAAAATATGTTTGAAAAATACCCTTGGAATCATTTTCTGCAAACTAAATCCATGTGCACCCAATTTTTTTTCACATAAACATATGGGAGCCTATAGCACCTTTTAAAGCTACTATCGGGGAAAAAATATGATGTTGTAAATTATGTCTTTGTTTCATCTCATAATGTCAAAAGCTGCCTTCATCCAACCTCAATCACCCCGATCCATCACTACACCATGTTCTTTTTATGCGTCAAACTATCATTCACATATTCCCATTGTTAATCATATTTTTTGAGAACATTTCAAGGAACAGAGGGTTCTCTGCAGGATTTTTTTTGGCCGGGATTGTCACATCTGGGGTTCTACGAGTGAGCATTAATGCACTGGGTCTTTAAAGATGGTCAGACTACTTAGCTTGTCTAAGAATTCATGTACACGTAGAACCTGTTTTTTTGGTTTTTTTATTCCATTGCTGGTAGCCCAGCGCTCATATAGTATTAATATTCCCTAAAACTGAAGAGTCATATGGCACAGTGGGCCCTATTAAGTCATTCATAGAGTGTGTAAAGCATCTTATGCATACAATATAGGCCTCATCATTTTAAAATCAATTGGATTTGTTTGGATATTAAATAAGTGAATGGCTGTAAATGTGTTGTAAAACATTTACTGATTTTCTTTTAGGAATGTGAGTAATTGAGAGATTACCATTACCATAATTGCAATTTAGTATCATACAAGTACACCCAAGCTAGTCTCTGATGTTTAGGTATACTTGGTGCAAAAATGCACATAATTTCAACCACTCGCTGCCTCGATATAATGTATATCTCTGTTTGTTGACATGTAGCAGGGGATCATGGGAGTTGTTGTTCACAACTGTAGAATGAAAATTAAATTCTGAAATGATGATCAATCTAACTTTAACTTTACAAAACAAAAGGTTTAGCAACACATCTTTATGTTTCATTCTATTTCACTCTGATACAGTATACAATATACTCCCACAGAACCAAATGAAATGGGCTGCTGCATTCAATAAAACTAAATATTTTTTTGACTTTGAACATTGTTGGAAACATATGTTAAAATGTAAGTATACAGGTATATGTATCAGTGCATTATATATTTTAATGTGAAGACTTTACACATTATGCCTTGAAAAAACACTACACTTTGGCTACAATGTTAAAAATGCTTCTTTTTTTTTTATTGTTCTCTGATGTCAAAAACCAGTGCTCTCAGCACAAAATTGGTTCTTTGATGAGCCTCATTCACATGTTTTCACTGTCAGTCATTGTGATGAGGAACATGTCAGAGAGGAGAAAGTTCTCTGGATCTTTTTGGCTTGATGGTCAGATCTGAGGATCTGTGAACAATCATAATGTGCAGGCTCTTTACATGGAGGGAAGCCAATTACCTTCTTCAACAATGCCTGTCATTTGTCCTACAGTGAATCAGGCTCTGAAGCAGGCACCTCTCCTCTCATGTCCGACCTGCTGGGTTCAGCACAAGGCAAGGTCACCCCTGTACACATTCTGATGTGGTATCCTGCAAGGTAGAGGGAAAAATCACTTTGAACTCCTTCTGTCATCATATAGCCCTCTCTACTGCTCTGGTGAATATGTTTGCGCTCAGGATGGGGGTATGTTTTCTGTTATTGTGCATTGCATCAGCTCAGGATGACCCTTTGACAAGCCTTCTTTTTGTGATATAATGAGCATCTAAAGAGACTTGGGACGAATAAAATATGAGGAGAGCACCGAGCCAGAATGTACTAAAGCAGAGTAAAGGAAGACAGAGACCATTGTGTTGTGTCTGTATTAAAACCAGAGCCCACAGCCCTGCAATCATCTCCCCCCGACGCTCCAAACTATTGTATGACCTGCAAAATCAGAAATACAAGAGACAGGCCTTTTTGTGAATAATGATATCTTTCCAATGCAGGAATTTCTATTGGGCCACCTAGATTTTATTATTGCGTTATCAAGTTAAGCTGTGGTTTGTGTATGAAAGAGAGGAAGCAAACTACTGGGAAAACTGAAAACAATGCAGTCCAGCTTTGTCCTGCACCACACAGGACCTCTGGTGAAGGCACCGGTAAGAATTGTAAACAGCATTTTTCAACCACCGCAACTTTGTCCAAGGACTATCCTCGACATACGGTGCTGCCTCCACCAAGGCAAGCTTTTTTTTTTTTTTTTTTTTTTTTTTGTATTTTTATTTATATCAAATAAGCATATGGAACAAGTATGAGCCTTCTCTGCTCGCTAGCCTTAAATGCTTAGCCTTAGGAAACTGTTATTTGTCAGTGCTATAAAGCAGATTGCTGCCCAGTGGTTTCAATTAACATCAAAGAGCTCTTCACAGGCAGTAATAGTTATATCAAAACCTGAAATGTATTATTTAGGTTATGTGCTGTAATCCACCAAACGATTATGCCCTTGTGCAGAAGGGGGTTTTCGGGGTTTTTTTGTTTTGGTTTTTTTTTTGCTGAGTTTTTCCATTCCATATACTCCGCCGCCTTGGCCGTATTTCTTTGAAGCAGGCCCACATCCCTCCTGTACACTCTCTTTGTACCACCAGGATACCTGCGTGTCTCACACCCGGTGGCCTATTAGTTACAGGGCATTAAAAGTGGCACTGCAACAGATAGAGGACATTAAAAGTCCAGTTTGCTGAGTGGGTAGATTCAGGGCGGACTTTGGAACCACTTCCAGGTGTAGCCATTTAATTACCCCTGAAACCATCTATACGCTGATGGTCCTATTAATTTTACATGTGTTATAGTATAAAGCATTAAAAAAGGTGCAAAAGGTGAAAATTTGATAAAACTGAATGCTCTGTCGATATTTTTAATCGTTTTTTAATGTCAGTCTCTGCCTTTTTTTTCTTATATTACCACGTGGGGACGAATCGGAATAGGCCCAGACTTGGTGTGAATTAACTCACACTTCAGCGTGTTTCTTGAGCCTGCAAGGACAAAAGTGCCAGAACTGAGAAGCACCTGCGGTCTAGCTGATAAATATAACCTTTTCTTTAAATCTCACTGGGAAATATTGTTTCTTAAAGCCCCTATAAAAGCTCCGCAGGGACAGGGGCTTTTTTTTTTTTTTTTTTTTTTCCTATTGTCTTGCCTTTAGCTGGAGTGTCATTAAAACCTTTGCAACCCCGTGGCCGAGGCTTAAAGTGCACAGAGGGCCCTTTAAAATTGTTCAAATAGTACATACACCATTCAATACATGTTGATTAAGCCTCAATAAATGATGGCATAGCACCGCAGGAAGAAGCCCTTTGGTTAGCGAACAGAGAGAGCGTGCAGCCTTAGTCTAAGATGTGGTACACCTCCTCGCCTGGGATAACTTCCAGACACCGAAATGAGGAAGCGCTTTGCTATTGCTGTGATTTGAATACCATGATCACTGAGCACTTTTATAGGAAACCCATTAAAAGTGAGGTTTTGACATACAAAAGAGCCCCTGTTTAAATCTCACGCACAATGTCAGGCTGAAAGACATTATAAAACTCTATACAGAAGCATACATCCATGTGTGTGTCCTTGCCTCGCGCGCCATCAGGAGGGAATATCTTTTGTAGAAGCAGAAATGACCCTTTTTTTTCCTCTGGAAAAGCCTGTACCCTATCGCTCAGCGCCATGTGGCAGATTAATCGCACATTTGTTCGGTGTGTGATACGATCACTCAGGCCAGACTTAACTTTTAACAAAGACGGCTGGATGAAATATGCTGATTTGTCAAAATACACCGTGATCTAAGGAAAGGGGGCAGCTGAGGTGGACGCAGCGGCCCAGTGTGACCCCTCAGTCCACCTGCTCTTGACAGTGTTTATAAAGTGCCAACTCCTCTCATTAGCGTTACCATTACCCCAGAGTTATAGCGGCACCGCAGATCAAACGCAGCCTGAGAGAACAATGGCTGAAATGGCATTAATATGATATGTAAGAGTTCAACAAATATTTGGAGGGATCTCTTTGATGGGGACTGTTTTACATTAGGGGCTTTTTATTAGGGCTTTTCTGGTCTTTAATGTGCATGTTTTCCTCCTGAGTCAGTGTTACCAGGTTTAGGTCTTGTGTGACCAGTTGCTGAATTCAGTAGAAAATGCACATGCGGCAAACATACATCAGTACTTGTTACACTCAGGATATTAAATTGGTTCGACATAAGCAAAACAATGTCGTAAAAAGGGGTCTTTTTTTATGTGCAAATCAAAAACAACTCGAGGTACATGAAAATCTACTGTAGGCTTATGTCATTGTTTTGTTCTATTGTATGAGACTCTATTTTCAGTTTCATGTGTAAATGAAACCACACAGTGCAGTCAGTTTGTTGCTCAGTGTTAAAAGTGCGCCGTAATAAATGTGGAAGCAAGTCACAAGAAATTCCTCCGACAGCCCGAGCTGTACCCAGACCAGACAGAACACTGAAATGAACCCTGAAAGGTGTTTATTTATCCGCACACATTTTTCTTCGTTTCAAAATTAGCTGACATTACGGAGCGTGCTTGTAATGACAGACATATTTAACACAAGCTGAAAGGTATAAATCACACCCAACTTCTCATATACAAAGCTTCTTATATTATCATCGAGGCCGCCTTCATATCTAATCACTGTACGTGCAGCTGAATGGCAGGTCGGTTTATAGTAGAACACAGGCACTTTACAGCCCCTCTTTTCAGGCCACCCTCAAAGGTTAAATTGAGATTTTGTAGAACTTGTGTAACATAAATTCTGTCTGTTTTCGTTTCCTTCTCATTTGGTCTTAGTGGCTTTCTTTGCTATATATGCTTTCCCTCTCCTCTCTTTTCCTAAAGGCAGTGGAAATAGAGTTCACAAAGGAATGAGGTGCAAAACAGTGCAAAAGGGCCTATCTAGAAAAACGACTGCCTTTACTCTAAAATAGATGAACTGTGTGCATGCAGCTATAAAAGGCTGTTAAATTTACTTCTGGCTGAGCCACATTTCAAGACTGTCCCCGAGAATTCCACTCCGTCAGCCGTCTCGAATGAGATGTTTTTTGCCGCCGCCATAGGTTAGTCAAGAGGGAAGAATTAGATTAGATGTAATGTAGCAATAATTCTCTAAACAGTATTGAAAATCTTTTGGACGCGGTGCCACATGTGTTTGCATGTCTGTTTGGTTTGGCTGGAAACTGACAGCAGCTTCTGGTTATCCAGAACCCATTAGATGCTTTGATCCCAAATGGGCCTTGTTTCCATTTGCTGAAAATAGTGTTCTGTATTTATGCTGCGGTACATGGATCGGACCTCTGTGATTTGTTTCTATGTGTTAAATATGATGTCTCGCCAGCTCTTTTTAGGAAATGCGGGAATGCTGTCATCTCCATGCTCCTCAAGGCGCTCATTGTCATCGTTACCGTCATCAATAAGTGACGCTGTTTTAGAAATATGACTGAAAAATGCTCATCTGCTTTGGAGGCGTCAGGTTTAGGCAGTTTCTGACATTTCCAGTGTAACTGACAGTGTCTGTTCATTGATCATTTTCTGGGAGATTCAGTGCGGTGTGTTTGTGTAATTACTCATGTTTTGGTGATGTCACAGTGTCAAACTAACATCCTGACCTCTGAAAATCTGTGTAACATACATCACAGACGTACCACACACCTAGAGGTAATACTTTCCATCCACCACCAACACAAAAGCACCCCCCGGCTATAATTTGAAGCCATTGAACAATTCTGCAAATTATGTTGTTTTGTGGTGTATGGCTGAGGCAGATTAATAAAGAATGTGGCTTGTCCCGCTGGACTGAGGACAAGCATCTGACAATATCAGGGGGAAAAAAGAGAAAAACGCCACAGCTTTTTTACACATGTAGATCATATATATCACGGAGCCAAGTCCCTATTTCAACATTGTGTCAAAGGCTGCTCTGGACCACATCCCAAGCTCTTTGCTTGTTTGTCTTTTGTAAAAAAGGACAACTACCCCAGCAGTGCCAAAGCACCCCAGGCTCTTTGATATGTGAAAGCCTAACAGTGGGACTGCTCCCTGCTCAGCTGGTACGCAGATGTGTATGTGTGCGAGTGTGTAGGGGGAGCCCGCTGTCTGAACCGAACACAGATTAGTGACTCCTTTTTTTATTCCTAATAAATAAACCCCAGTGCATGCTGGGGTATGTGTGAGGGGAAAATAACATGCCACTAGCCAATCAGAAGCAGGTGGTAGGGCTTGGTGGCTCTAGACCCCGCAGCTCTTATCATAAAACAACTGCACTTTTAACTTTAATTGTAGTTGTGGATATATTTTGGGGTTTTGGTTAGAAGTGTTTTATTACTTCAGACTGGAATCAAAGGAACAGAAATATAATTATGTTAAAAACAGGCAACAATTTTGTTGTAGTGGATGGTGGCCAACTTTCAAGCTGAACCCTTTGATAAGAGTCCTGCCACATGCAAAAGAAAGAGGAACCAATGGATTCTGTATGTTGTATCAGAATGTCACTATTTTTAAATATCATTCTGAAACTGGACAGAATACTAAATATATTTTTAAGTGCTTAGCTTGAAGCAACGTGGACCTTCATTTTCAAAGTGCGAAATATTTTCTATGAATTATGTGTCTTTAATAGTTGTACTGTTTGTATGGGCGTTTGAGTGTGTGTTGGTCTGTGCAGCTTGTCAGTCGTCAGCGAGTGTACAAAATAACAGCTGCATGTAGAGGTGACAATCCTGCTGAGGCGGTCACACACACACACACACACACACACACACACACACACACACACACACTTATTCCAGTGTACATTTGACTTCTTTTGCTCTCTTCCAACTTTTGAGACGTTAGCTGTTAATCCATAAGCTCGCTGTACAGTGAATTGTCAAAATAGGCCATAGGTAGATCCCTGTGTGATGTTCCAGGCTGCAGTTCGGGTTGATGGCCTCCAGTGAGCGTTCCTCTGAACATAGTGGGGGAGATTATGATGAAAGGAGCAGAGAATGAGATGACACACCCTGTCTCCATAATTCGCTGCTTCATCATGAACAGAGGCATTAAGCGCCACCCTTTCTTTCTCCGGAGAATCGTACATGTCACACTGCACAGTGGCTCTATATGAGTCAGTCACCTCAGGTGTTTCGCACGCACATCAGTGGAAGCTTGGCAGGTCGTCAGATTACTTCATCCACAGCATCTGAGATCACAGAGGCAAAAGGATGATTGATAATGCCAATCACTGATGCTTTTCTTCATTGCAGAGTTTCCCCAGCCACTAAAAAGCATGGTTGGATTCTGTGCCTTAAGGGTCTTCCAACATTTATACAACAATTTCGATTTTTTTTTTTTTAGGATTTCAATAAGGAGTTTTAGCATTTCTTTGTTTCACTGCTGAAACATATGAGATTTTTCACCTTGCCAGGAATAAAACTCTTGTGAAAAACCACTCAGATTTATGACACATTATTCGCCTTTGCTTCATTTATATATAAAAGGATCAGACTGGTTCCTAATGCTTAAATTCACACCCAAACTATAAATTTTTAGACTGATGTTTAATGTATTCTAAAGTCAGTCTGTAATTATTGTATCCATTTAAATGATTGAATTACAGCTGCTTGAACCACTGACATACTGATAAATACAACTGTTCCATGCCAGTAGTAACATGCATTGTGAGTTGGCAGTACTTGAAAAGGATATAAGCAAAATATGGGCAGCAATAAATACCATAAATACATATGTTTATTATTTTTGTACTGTACATAAATACATTTTTATTATTATCCTGTATATTGTCAGTGTCTCTAATTAAAAACCAGAAAAAGTTGACCCCGTTTTGACCTGTCATACATCTGACCCAAGTTTCACACTGTAAATCGACAAACAATTAAATAAAGCAGCAATTCAAATGCTGAACCACAAAAACATCAGACTGCCATTTTTGGGGCCTTTCCCATAACCCTTAGCTCTTGGTAATTAGTCAGCAATTGGAGATAAAGCATGTGATTGGGAGTGAAAACAACGTGGGGATCGCAGACTGTGGTTTGGAAAGGCAAATTCCTATGGGAGACACAAGTCTGTCACAAAAGGAAACGCTTGATTTAAAGGCGTTGATTCAGTAAATTGCTCTCTCTGAGAGACAGCACAAGAGTTTTTAATTGCAAACATTAAATTACAGACTGAGAAACTGTGGCATGTACTGTGCAGTATGTATTTAGGCAGACTTGCAGCTGCAGCTTTGGTCCTGATAAGTGTTAGCGTCATCAAGATCAAGATTGTTGCTCATGGTGTTATCAAAATGTGTAATTGATCGCACAGACACAGCCGTTTAAAATTGCTCCATCCGCAATTAATTAAAAAAGAAAACAATGTTTATTTTATAGGTCTGTTTTCTATAGACATTACCTGGGTCAAGTGAATAATATAGTTCGGCTTTTTTGGGCCTCTACATTTACAAGTGTCTTCAAAATCAGCTGGTTATAATGAAAATATCTCTGTCATTGTATCTACATATACTGCAATATTATTATTATGTTTTTTGGTGCACTGTGGTAATTAGCACATTTGACTAATTCCTTGGTTTTATAACAACATGTTAATTGTTTCTCAGAATACTAAAGGTTTTTCATTCTAAATGATCAGAGTAAATGTTTTCCTTGCATCTGGCATGTTTTAGTTTGTGGTAACTCATTTGTATTGTTAGTATGTTGTATATAATTAAGTCACTTATCCTCTTAAGAATCGAAATGTTCTCTCACATATATACTTTTTTTTTTGGTTTTCAGAGCAGTTGCACTAATTTTCCAGTGGCACCAAAACAGATTTGTGTCTCTATATTGGGCTTGGAAATGGTTACCGCTCAACTATGTTGATCACTTTGTGGACGGATGTGTGTTTTTATGTTGTGTGTGTGTGTGTGTGTGCTCCAACCCAAATGTAATGTGTCCTCTAATGTGTGAAAGTGTGTGTGGATGTGCACACATGTAGGCGCGTTGTAGTTGGGTGTAAATGACTCGGTCCTAACTGTATGTGCATGTGACAAGTGTGTTGTGGGGGAGGACTATGTAATGTCAACAAACAGCAACAACAACAACAGTTACGCTGGCTGCCACTGAGCCTCAGCTATGTTGTAATTAGAAGTGGATGAAAATGTGGGACAACAGTGCCTTTAACCATAACCAAACATTTCTCTCAGGCGGAGGATTACAGACAGAAACTGAATGTGGTCTGCTCGCCCCTCTGCGTGCCACATGTCACCGCTCCTCTGGCCACCAATCCTCGTCCTCTTCTCAGCCACCGGCCATTTAGGTCTGCACCCCAGATGTGTGATATGGTCACCGTCAACCACTTAAGTGACTCACCCTGTGTACACATCCGTGCAAGTGCGTGCTGTGCAGTCCTAGTATCCTCCAGTCTATGCTGCCTCCCACTGGTTGGGGATGATACTGACAGTGACACTCAAGCCTCTTAAGACTGTATCCTCTGTAGAGAGACAAATAAACTGCAATTATAATGCAAATTATACATTTTGTGTTTGTTTTGGAGTTAAGAACATAATTCGGATGTCTCTGTGGTATAAGAAATGCATTTAATATGCTTCATGTATCAAGTCCCAACCGTTTATAAGTACAAGAAGTTAAATAAATGTTAACAAGGAGGTGCAAATCCAATGTTACCTCATGTCTGTATTTCTCTGTGTCACAGAGTGAATGATTTTTCGCTGCAGCTGGAGCTAAAACAAGACCACCACATGCATGAATGAGTGTCAGGCTTTGAGCTCTACCACCATGTCCTGGCATGGGGAGCACATCTGAGAAACTTGTAAACAGTCAACCATAATCATATGTACCCCGAAGAGAGACATGATTAATCTAATCCCCGCCTGTCGGAAAATGCCAGAAAATGTCTCTATTTTGGAAAGCAATCAAGACATGCTTGCCCCGTGAATATACGTCGTAATGGCTGTGAAAAGATAGAGTAAAAGAGTTTTATCCAATTTACTGAGTCGATCAGGTTACAGTGAAGGCACGCTGTGTTTAACCCGGTGAAATCTGCAGCAGGGGGATTACTGAGGTCTGGTAAGTGTTCTTGCCCTTCTCTGTTTCCCTTGCACATCTCAGGCTGACCTCTGTGCATCCTCTCCAAGACAGATATCAAATTCAAGTTTAATTGGCTGCAATAAAACAACACAAAGCCTGCTTTGTTTTCCAAACACTCCATCCAAATAAGTGAGTGGGTTGCCAGCATCCTGAGCCGTGCATGGGACTGCGTCTCAGCAGGGAACCAGGGCTGCGAGTTGAAGTTCGGTCTGACCCTCTGCATTCCTGTTCCCCATGTTTGTCCTGCTCAGCCTCCTCTGGGGTTGGGTCAGGTGGGAGCGAGCCCCGGGCCTATACGGCAGCAGCAGGAGAGGGGGTTTGAATGTGGACAGAATGGTTTGCTCAGCAGCCTGTTGCTTTGGTTTGTTTGGAGCTGCGGTCCTCTCTGGAATATGTAACTGAATTCCTTTCCCTGTCCCACAATCAGAGTTTGCTGCCAGCTTCCCTGGCAATGAGGCCCTGAATTAGGGCCAGTCCTCCTGCTCATCCCACAAAGCCTTTCATGTTCCCAAACCGCAGCCTGAGCAAGGCGCCTCGGTTTCAACAGCAGCAGACCAGCATATGTTTGCCTAATTCCTGAGACATGATGACAGTGGTCTCCCAGCCACGAAAAGACAGCTTCACTTTTTTTTTTCTTCATCCTGCACTTTAATTATTATTTTCTGTTGTTGATGACTTCCAATAGTTACACACCACATGTTTTCTCATTACATATGTTTTTATTCTTTTTTTTCCAATTTCTCAACATTTCTCAATATTTAATTAATCATTCCCATATAATGGCCTACTGCAATAAAGCCAGTGTTTTATCTTTAACTTACTGCGGTATCCGAAGATGCCCTGGGCCTGTTTCTCTAGTGTCGGAGGAAGGAGAGTCCCCACAAAGTAGTTGGCGAATGAAACCAGCAGAACGATGAAGAACAAAACCTGCGCCTAAAACAGCAGGAGAAAAATGATGTAATAACAAGGCTTACGCTGTTGGGTTGTGAGTACTGCATTGTCTATTAGACGGGGGGGGGGGTGACGGTTGTTTGGTCAGTGTGTGTGTGTGTGTGTGTGTGTGTGTGTGTGTGTGGACCATTTATCCACTTTTGGGTAAAAACTGTGCTTGAGTCTGTTTTTGTAAAGTGGTAAAATAGAATAATAATAGTATAAATAAAAGTGTACATTACAGTAGCAGCAGTAGTGTAATACAGTGATGGTTATGAAGTGAGACACCAAACAGCAACAGCAGCAGATATGGTAATAGTGCAACGTCTGTAATAAAGTGCAGCTCACAGAATGAGTCAGTTGAGGTAGAGTCTTTGTGCAAATGAGGGGACCCTTACCTTGGATTCCCACTCCATTCCAGCCAACGAAATGAGTAGAAGTACAGTCACTGTGATCACACCTACGATACGTTTGTCGTTGACGTCGTCGATCATGACCACATCAAGGTCCTAAAAGAATCAAAGCATAAGACACTCGATGGAACACAGAAAAATACGATAAAGCATCCAGTCAT
>JAPQRQ010000018.1:38526102-38540657 GCA_037367365.1 Apogon talboti | reverse complement strand
ATCTATCTATCTATCTATCTATCTATCTATCTATCTATCTATCTATCTATCTATCTATCTATCTATCTATGTCTGTCCGTCTGTCTGTCCATCTGTCAAGGGTTTACAGAGTTTGTGTAAATTAGTGCTCTGAAGTGAAGTAATTGCAGTGAATGAATGTCCCAATAGCAGCCAGTGTCCCCTGCACTGTTGTCTGGGCCTCGTTATTTTCTTATTTATCCTGAATAAATAACCTCAAATTATCCATAAAAACATAATGCCTTAGAAATCTTCCCACTTCATCTGGTTCTGATTAATGTTTTTACAGCACGGAATTAAATGTGCTGGAGACACGATCCCGTGCATGTATGGGCCCCAGAGGAGGGAGCAGAGCTGTGACTCCTTTAGAGGAAAAAAAAAAAAGTTCCCTTTGTTTTCTGTTCGGGACACGTCGTTCTTAACTGCTTCCATGTGGCCTCAGTCAGTACGGATCTGAAGAGTGAGGTGGCAACAGATAATAACGCAAATAAAACGCATGGCAGTTAAAGCGAGTATACCAGCTGTGCTGTTTGAAATCACTCGTCGTCACTCAGCCGGTTGTGTAGGCGTGTGATTGGTGGAATGGGACAGAGCGCAGTGTGATAAACTTACAGTCTCACTTATGGAAATGTTTGCATGAGCTCTTGACGGATGAGCGGCACTTGTGTTGCTGCAGTTTAAAAGAGTTCCCTATCTGTGTCTACCAAGACCACAGTAGCAGGTGTCTAATGTGACCATTTTGGTTATTCAACACATGAGTCCATTATGACCGCTGAGCCGTGAGAAGAATGGGGGAAGGAGGGCTGCTCCTTTAAATGGAATCTTTAATTTCACAGGCCTCTTGATATCCCGCCGCAGTTGCGATTGTGTAACAGAAAAGAGGAATCAAGGCTTTTGAAAGCACATTAAGCAGAAAGCAATTAACCAACACACAGTAGTTAATTTTTGTATTAATACTTCAACAGCTGGTGCAGATTGCTTCCTCATTTTTATCTCCGCTCCAGCTGTTCTTCCACCGACAAGAACATTAAAGAGGATTTGTCCGTAATAAAGTGGCTCCATATATAGATACCTCGCTGAGAAACAGACCCGTAGGGAACGTGGATTTACATATAGAAAAAGTTGGAATAACCGACATCTTTTCAATACCCTGCTGGTCTTCCTCTCAGCGAGCACCTCCAATGGGAACTGTTTCAAAGACCCTTTTTCTTGTCTACCGAGTGTTGGCGTCGGTGTACATTTCAAAGTCCTTTATTGACATCCTCTACAGATGTGCTGCTTGGAGGAACATTTGTTATATTGTGAATTGGGTACTAAAGGCAAGGCCCAGGAACATTTGATTAATGCTCATACATATGGTTCGCCGAGTTGAACTGCCTGTGTGTATCTCCGTTCTATTCTACGAAGCCAGAAGGCAGGAGGATAAGAAAAAAAAAAGAAAAAACAAATTAAGTGACTTTTTTCATATTTTTCTCTGGGCAACAGCTTCCCATATTTGAAGGATAATGTGGGTTCTATTTCTGTCTCCGAAAACCAAATGTATTATGTTTTTAGATCAGGCGAGGTAAGAAGGGTCTGCCCATGGGGTCTTAGCTGACTGTCAAAACAAACATACCAGGAACAAGTTAAGACAGGCTGCCACTAGTGCCACATCCGTCCTGTCTTAAACCAGCGTAAACCACAAGACATATACTTATGCGCCCAGGCAGTTGCCACACAATGCCACATGCCTACTTGATTAAGTGAGCGCTGGGTACGGCTGAGTGACAAGCCCGAGGCTGGAGAGGAACTCTTTTCACCGACCGTCGTCTACTTTTACAGCATTAATTTGGCTGTTAGATGTCAGGTCCTTGTACGACGACTGTCATGTGGTCTCAGATATATTTACTTGAAAACACAAATGTTAATTGTCATAGGTCAAGACCTCTCTCTGAGTCAACCAATCAGAAAAGGCTTGCTTGACAGTAAAAAGTTGGGGGTTTTTTTTGTTTTTTTTTTACAGCAATACACTCATGATAAGAGCAGAACTTGTATGAAAGAGGGATTTAGAGGATTTATGTTGTGCTCTGTAAATGAACATAATTGAGAAAGTGCTTGACACTTGATAAGGATTTATAGCGCCACTTATCTAAAAAATGTTTTTCTGCTGGTTTTCTAAATGCTCGTCTTAACCGAGATCGCTGAGTTTGTTTATTGGCGTATCATGATTCTCAGCGCTAATTAAAACAATATTGCGTGGGCAACTGTGTCTTTACAGTCATCGGAGTGTTTAATCATTCCAGAGAAAATGATTTACAAAGGAGCACCTAATGATTTTTGCAATCTCAACACACGCTGTATTTGCTTTGTTGCTTAGATACTTAGTGCTAATAAAAGTGATGCACAGGGAAGAAAAAGTGCACTGTTGCCGTTTTTGTAGCACAGAATTAGTGGGAAACATTATGAGAGAGCAAGCCATTAAAGTAAGAAATAAGTCTTAATTTATGGTTCTGGTCTGTTTGTCATTTGGCTTGGCTACTGCTTTGTTGCATAAGCATGTGTGGAATAATTATGGACACACTAAGATGGGATTTATAACGGGTGTGAGGATGATGAGGGCTGTGTAGGAGGAGGAAGAGGCTGCAGCCCTTTGCAACAGCACCTCCAGATGTGCAGACGGAGGCCGCAACCCTTGTGTGGTTCCACTTTAAAAGCAGTGGGAGGGTGAACGCGGCCCGTGAAGGTGATGCACCAGGTCCGGCGTGTGCATTCATGTGTGTTGGTACAACCTTCTGATCAACTATTTCAACCCGCATGTCACGGGAACATGTGTGTGTTTCATAAAACGTGTTGGCCCGACTTTGTTCTCGCAGCTGATAGTTTTACAGACGCGGCCAGAGAAAGCTGTGCTGTCTGTAAAGCACATGTTAAAGGACACAAAGATTTATTGGTGACAGGTTACCTGGTTTCACCCTGCTAGTCCTGACACACAATCCAAACACATTCTTTCACTTACACACAGACGCACCAATTCGCCCAAACACCCGGCCTCACCTTGATGTTTAAAAGTCAATGCTAAGTGCCTCTTGCCCCAGATCATCTGCTCAGCTGGTTCCACTGGTAATGCACTTCAGCTCCAAGTGTCCAGCAGCTGATTGTCGTCCAAGCCACTCAAAGAGGGACTGCAGTATCTCTGGTACTCACGGTCCATTTCCAGGGTTCTGAATGCAGCTCTGGGGAACCAGGTGTTACTTCCTCTTGCTCTTTTTCAATATGATGGAGGTGGCAATTCTGGTCAGAGGGATGGAAAGCATTAACGCTAAGGCCGCAGCTTTGTTAAGTCAACTCATTTCCCCAGCTGCTCAACATGAGGGCGAAACAAGATTCACATAACAGAACATTTATTAGCCTTTTTCCTTTGTCGGAAAAGGACCGTGTCGTCAATTCCTACTCTGATTGTCACGTTGTGCGCATTTTTCATGTCACATCTGTGCAATTCATTCAAGATATATTATAGCAAACAACTGTTTTCCATATTTTGGTCTGAAATTTTGCTGAATTTTTGGGTTTAAAGCTGCAGGAGCGGAAATTAGGGCATGTCTGTCCTCTCAGTCCAAATGCCTTTAGCTTTGATTACAGGACACTGTAATAAATGCCTTGACATGTATTTTCATCCAGAGTTTAATTAACATTAGACCAAGGTGTTGAATAGATGAGTGGACTGCTGTGTAAAGTCTTCTCTATCACATTCCACAGATGCTCAATAAGGTTCAGGTCTGGACTCTGTGGTGTTCAATCCATGAGTGAAAATGACTCATGATTCTTGAACCTCTCTGTCAAAAGCCCAAGGAGCTTGATGATTCCTGTTCATGCTCTCTGGCAAATTAATGGTTGTTTTAGAAATGAGATGCAACTCAATGCATAAGTTAAATAACTAATTGCAGTATCAAATGGAAGGCTCTTACCTATTTCCTTTAGTAAATCCGATGGGGACGTTTTTGTTTTGTTTTGTTTTGTTGTTTTTTTGTTTTTTTTTTTACCAGGCAATATATAAATGCAAATGAGCTGATGTCATTTCATGCTGTTATTGAAAGGAGAAGCCACTTTTTCAAGCTTCTGTCTTGAGACATGGAGTAGAGCAGGTCACATCTGACAGAGTCTGGTCAGTGATGGGTAACTACAGCTGTCAATCATTTATTTAAACACCTCCTACCTGTCTGAAAAACACCTGTGACGAGCCCAAATCTGTGTGCGTTAGAATAGATTTTCTACAGCTGGTAATGACAGGCAAGGAGTAGATGCATACGGCTCCGACCACTTCCACTGCAATATACTGAAAGGAAAATTAGAATTAACGCTAAAAACTATCAAGGTCCAGTGTGCACTACCTCAGCCTCCTGGTGACGAAAAATGTGACAAACATGAAAACACAAAGAGGAGAAAAACCATAAGACGTCCCTCCTAGTCATTGTTTGTTTTTTGGTTGAGGACACAAGAACTATTCTCCTCTCTCATACATCGTTGGCACCACCTGCTGCAAAACAGAAAAAAAAGAAGAGGAAGTCCATTCTGGTTGCAGACCTCAGCTCCTCTGTTAGATATAAACAAGTCAGGTAACAAACTGAAAGCATAATGATGACTATTAAAGTATGTTCCATCTCCCTAAATCTTACTCACTCAACCTTCATAAATCATTTCCCTCCCTGTGCCAGCCGGTAGTCTCAAATGCAAGCTCTTTTGTTGGTAATAACAGAAAATTGGCAGTGCGTTCCGGTTCTGACAACTACATGGGATAAATCCAGTGTCAGTGTGGGTGCCACTGCCACTGTTTTAGCCCCACACACACACACACACACACACACACACACACACACACACAGCTGTGTTAGGACACGGTGGCCCTCCACCTCCAACTATGGGCCATGCACCAACTCTTTCCATAACTCCCAAGTGTTGTATTAAGACTTTATAGCCCTATATTCAAGTCTATGTGAGCACAGGTTTAACATGCCAAAACAATCTGCCCTCTGTGTACTCTGTCAGCAGCTCAGACTGGACTTTTTCCATGGCTGCTTTTATTCACCGAGCATGTCTCCTGACTTTCCTGTGATCACCTGTGATACAGTAATAGAGCGCAGAGCCTTTGATGGACTGAAACAACAGCCGAAATGATGATTATATACCATGCCTGGTCATGAAGAGACGGCAACAAAGTTCACATTTTGTTCTAAAAAGCTTTCCTTTGATTTTTCCATTTCAAAGTCTGGTATCATACAAATATGCCGGGCAGAGATTATGCCCTCCCTCCCTTTCCCCCCCATTTTATACATGCTGCTCTCATCACTGAGAATAGAGTGTATCCATAATAACTTGCACATGTCCCACTTTTGTCTTTGTGGTTTTCATTCGGCTATAAATTGAAGGTAGACACTTTTTTTCTGGGTCTCTTTGGGTGATGTGTAAGACAGGTTTAAATGGATGTAATTTCACTTTGAAGCAATTGTGTGAGTCATTAAATGGTGCCAGTTTGCTGTACATTGCTGGTGGTTTTTGGAGCAGCGTAAGGGCACTCCAAGTCACCGTACTTCAGGTCGTATCCCAAAAAAAACAGACATCTGGCAGTCATTCTGGTGCGAAGGCGAGTGCCAACACGAACACATTAGGCGATGGACCAAATGCTCTAAACCCTACACTAACACAGAGCGCATGACAACCAAAATCGAAACCTTTCGCGAGCTCCCGCATTTGCACTTTATTCCGCGTTGTGTTCCTCTAAAGATTTCCCCTTCCCTGACGCCAGCGCTCTCTGTAGTGAAACCGATCCTTATTGAATTATGAAGGAAGCATTTGCAACCGTGTAGCCCAGCCACTCTCAAATCCGCTGTGGTCGACATAAAGGAGATGGTTAATTTTTACATTAGAGGGACTAGGGATGATTTGGTGAGTGGCATGTTGTCACTCCTCCCCAAATGACCCCTAAACCCTCTGGTTCCCATTGGTACATCATGGTTACAGCTTAGTTGACAACCCACATATTCTAGGAACACAAAGAAACATGTTTTTCTTGACAAAGACGTTGAAATCCCTGCTTTCTGATTTATCCCATAGTGTCCCCGGTTATTTGTTTCTCAATATTCCTTTGGACGGCACATTCGCATTTTCGTATACACTTTTATTTTGTAGGATTAAAATATACTTGTAAAATATTGAATTACTTGACTTTAAATTCACTGAGTGAGAGTCATTTAATAATCTTGGCCACATTTAACCAACTTCTGATCATGAATGTTTAATAAAGAAGCTGCATGGCTTGTGTCCATACGTTTCTCTGAAGCGGCTTCAAATTTGCTTATCGTAATTTATCTTAACAGCGTTTTGCTTTTGAATAAAACTTCTCCCTAAACAATTTTTATAAATCCTTTCTGTCAGACAGATTTGTGGTATTTGAATCGATATGCTCTCTGGAATCCTTTCACCCAGCAGATTTATAGTACATCATCTGAATCAGCGGGGCTGGTGTCGTTTGCCAATAACACTCTGGAAAAGGAACCGTACTGCTTTTCAGTTATTTTTCAAAACTGGTGAAGAAATATCCTTTGAAGTCCTGAAGTGATAAGTTGTAAATCAGTGACAAATATATATACTCTTAACCTGGTATCTATTATATTTGAAGGCGAGGTCAAGAAATTAGAATTGTACATTTTGTTTTTAAAGTCAGCACTGTGTACAACACATTTTTCAACACAGTAACATAATAAAAGTCAGTAACATTTTACTTAACTCAAAATGTTGCTGATATTTTATTATTGGAATAATATTACCAACTACCCTCCACATTTTCCTAATCTTTTGTTCTTTACCAAACCATCCACCCACACGCCCGTCCAACTACTGTTGCCCTCATCCTTTTCTTCCCACAGCAGGACTGGGGCCTTATTGGCAAGAGGCTCAAGGTAAGGCATCGTTTTTATCCCGGCAGAAGATATCTCATTTCAGACCAAAACTGAAACATCTTGAATGTGACTCTGGATGGAAAAATCTGGAGCAGTGGTCCATTTCTGACCTTGGGGAAATGCTAACTCTGTGGCTTCACAGAGATTTAACAGTTGTCATGAAAACATTAAATTGAGACCACTGCATCTGGCAGTCAGACATTAATGCCGGTACATCACAATGCTGCTTTTCAGTGCCAAGCAGCGGTGACTCATTTCTGATAAACATCTGCATCATAAAATAAAAGCGTGGCCTTGCTTGCATCTCTGCAATGGTACAGTGAATATCAGTAATGCGAGCAAGCAATTTTTTTCACTGAATTATGACTTTATGCAAAGCATACAGCTGCAACATATTGGGCACAGCTCTGGAGCAAAAACTGGGTCCTCTTTCATGGTTTCATTGTTATAAACACACAGATTAGTCAATTATTGGTCTAATTAAAGACGTTCTAAGCTACACTTCCATAAACACACTGGTATTGTCTGTATTAGCACTGAATATGTTTGTATTTAACGATATACTGAACTGAAGGAGTGCAAACATTTGACACTCAGTCATCTTGGATACAACAAAAACTAGCTAAACTCTTTTACCTCAGCTCAACTTTTTGCAAAGAAGCTGGCTTGTGCAACAGAATGATGGAACACAGTGTATTCTGCACACATGAGCCCCATAACCTTTCCATGATAGTTTCACTTACATATAAATCATAGATGATGTTGGTCATATTCTTTGGGGTTGAATTTATTAAGAGTACAACAATGTATTAATAAATTAAACTTCACTTGATGTAAAAGGACAATGATGAATTTCCCAGTGGAAATGAATGTGGCTTAGAGCCTTAAAAGGACCCCTGTTGATATTCAATTCCTGGAAAAAAAAAAGTTTACTTAGACTGAGTGCATCTGCAGAAGTCAATAAGATCACTTAAACACAGTTTGTTGATGACTGCACTGAGCTGCAGCAGAAGACCTGAACTTAATCTTAACTTGTCCCTCCACACGCCAATGTCTGTTCCATTAAGACACAATTTTTTTAAAAAACTCTGCACGCCAAGTGATAATCAATAGCTTTCCTCTCTTCTGTTTAATCAGATGGTGATATTTTTAATTTGTTTGTTTGTTTGTTGCTCAGATACATGGCTGTATCCAGAATATTTATTTGCCCCAGAGGTTTCTCTAGCTTTGGTTTGAGTCAGCGTTTTGCATCGTTAGCACTCCCTGTGGAATTCTCTAATGACAGTCCCAATTTGGAGCTTTAGTGCAGCACTGAACAGAAATCACTCTTCTCTTCAACTGGCTGGTATGAAAAACTGCCTCCACTGCAGGCCAAAGCCATTGTTTTACAAGTGGAAACCCCAGCGACAATTATGCCTTGCTGGTTATAGTTTGGCCGGCTGAGATCGCAAAAGCCTTGTGTTCATGCTCGTTTTCAGAATGTGGCTTTCCACAGTTAAGGCGAAACAAACATACAAAAACAAACAAACAAACAGACAAAAAGACCAAAACTCCGACAGACCAGAGGGGATAACATCACCAGAGATGCAGTTACATGGGTGAGAGTTTCCAGAGCTGTCATTCTACTGAGTTCTAGAGATGTGATAATGCACATAAATGGAGGATTAGTGGTCAACCTTGGAAACACATGTGCTGAAAGCAAAGGAAGTGGAGCAGAGAAGGAAGTTTGGCACGTGCAGCAGCTGTGTGGTTTTAGGCGCTGCAGGGTTCTTTGATCTGCTGTACTCAGGTGTGACAGGGCCTTGGCAGACGGCGAGCCTGGTGCAGGCTGAGGCTGAGGCTGGACGGGCCCATATGGTCTCATGGAGAGCATGAGAAAGGGCACCTGCCATGGAGCACAGAACAGTGACAGAGCTCTGAACTGGTCCTAAAACTTCTGGAGTAATATTAGCACCTAGACCCTGTTATGTGAGCCCTGAAGTGAAGATCTGGAGGATCTTTGAACCTGCTTGGTCCTTTAATTGTTCCCTTCCTCCTTTCCTTCCTTCCTTCCTTCCATCCCTCCATCCTTCCTTCCCTTCCTTCCTCCTTTCCTTCCTTCCTTCCTTCCATCCTTCCTTCCCTTCCTTCCTCCTTTCCTTCCTTCCTTCCATCCCTCCATCCTTCCTTCCTTCCTTCCTTCCATCCCTCCATCCTTCCTCCTTTCCTTCCTTCCTTCCATCCATCCAAAAGTTTTTAGAAAGAAAATCTGTCCACACAACCGAGGGGCTGTTGAATCCATGCCACACCAAAATGCAGTGGAAAACCCTGTGGAATAATACTTGTCTGCAGATAGTGAAGTGGCATATCACCCTCAAATAGACAGAAAAGTTGGCATAATGCAGGAAAATGAGGACTGGGAGTGTTGCCAGTCTGAGTGTTCCAACATCCCAGTTCTTTTCCCAGAGCAACACCTTTAGGAAACATCTCAGGAGTTTTCACATCACACTGAGGATTTAACCCAGACCATCATCTCCACCAAACTGAAGGTGATACAATATGGGCAAGGAGTAGACTCCAGGCAGAAAAACAGGTAAAACTATCAGCTGGACTGCAGGGATACTCTGGAATTACAAACCAAATGTCCTTTTTTCCACAGAGAACACTGAGGGTTAAATGTCTTCTGTGGTCCATGTTCAGACACCTAAACCTGCTTTTCATGCATCTGAAAGACCAAATGCACTGTGCACTGCAGAGGATGATTACCCCAGCATTACTGTAATGGTCCCAGGGCTGACTGCAACTGTCATTGTGTTGACCCTGTCATCAGCAGTGATCAGCTAAGCTCCGAAGGAGCCTAATAGGCTGTGGTATAAAAACATGGTGCCATCATCAACTCAGCAAATTCACAGTTCGTCTGGTAACGCATCTTATGGTCTTTCAATAAATCAGTCCAAGTAAGGATTTATGAAAATGACTGAGTGAACCCAGAGGTCACAGGCAGTTTAATTTGATACTTGGCAGTAAATCCTCTAATTGTTTCTCAATGCGCCTTTACAGTTGTACAATAATACCACAAGAATACTAGCTTGCATATCTGGATACATAAAAGGAAACAAAATATCATTTTTATGTGCTGTCTGCTGGGCACACCTATGTTTAATAAAACTGTGCATTTGATTTTGTCCTATAAACCTTGTCTGCAAAATAGGAAATTAGCCTGTTACTCCGATGCTTAATGAGCTGCATGTTTTTTAGGAATCCAAGTGAACCGTTACTGCCATTTTGTCATGGTTTGGCGGGCTGTGTTTCAGTCCTGGGCTCTATTATTTCTTATGGGCTAATTAAGACATTAGCCATTATAGAAATTCCTCCACACTCTTTGTGGAATCAAACCGTAGACTTGTCTTTCGACTTGTTCCAACTCCCCTGGTGCCTGGGCAGAGCTTCGGCCTGAGGTTTTCTCCCTCTGCAGCTGCAATTTCTTGAGCAGAGATTCAAGTTAGCAAATGCTGTGACCTTTGTGACCCTGTCAGTGGCCGTCCAACATGCCAACCAGAGGATCTAGACAGATATAATGTGCACTTCCTCCAGTGTATCCTGAGCAGTAAGGCCCTCTCCTTCTGTTCCAGCTTCCACTACACCCTGACTGGAGTTTGTTAACTCTGTCATTTGCAGGGAGACTTTACAAAGGTCACTGTCTGTGTATTTTTCATTAACAACCCAGCGCTGCTCACTCCTCAGCAGGATAATGAGAACCATCGCCGCGGCAGATCTGGAGAAACATTTTTGGTGTCAGCAAATGTCGCAGCTTGATGGCATATAAATGTAATTTATCAGCGTGTTTATGTTGCCGGTTTAGTAGGACATTTTTATGCCCCACTGGAGCAGGGATGCTGTGTCAGTTCATAATGACAATGTCACTTGCAATAACAGACAGATTTGGTATTTGTGCCGTCATCTCATAAAGCAGCCTTGCACAGTTTGTGAACTGTGACAACTTTATGATTATATTTTACTCTCTTAAGCGTAACTTCTCAATATGAATATACTGCCACATTGCATGAGAAAGAACTGCAAGTGAACTCTGCTTGAGACTGAAATACCCTTTAGGTTCCTTTTATTCTTGGGCTATAGGAATGTACACAAGCCGGTCTTTTCCCTTAAAAAAAAAAAGACTGGGCATTACATCCTAATTGAAACCACTCCATAATGTGTTACACAAAGAATTTGCAGCAGACAAATGCAGTTGGTCGTTGTGGTATTAAACTGTAGCCCTGTGCACATTTGGTACATGCACATCAAGATATTGTAATCTTCAAACAATATGAGGGATTGAACTTCTCCAGCTCTCACATCATATCTGTGAGGAAGGGACAGTTTTATGGCAGCACTAAAAGAAGCTGGCTGAACTTCTAGGTTTGATCCTCCCAGGGAGAAGAAAAAAGGGTAACACTTTAATCATTTCAATACCTTTTGTTTTTTGCATGAACTTAACCGCATCGTCACTGAGTAATTGTCAGACTAATTTTGCCTTTTAACCCAATTCCTTTGCAGATGCAAAATCTTCCAAAGCATCGTCTTCCTTTTACTTTTAGTCATGTCCCTTGCGTCGTGGGCCAAACGATGCTGTCAGTGACAATTATACAGACTGACAGCTACTAAAAGGGAGGAGGCTCCGTACTAACTTGTAAACAAGTTGCAAAATGGAAAAGAATAGTCTGAGCCTCAGCAAGGCCTCTGATGCTCTTATTGGTTATTACTGATCAAAGGCTTTATACTATTGGATAATGGCCATGCTTGTAGTCCAGCCATTGGCAAGCCACCATGGAGTAGCTTGATAACAGAACTCATTAGAATGTAGCCTTCTTGCAAAAGAGGTTTTGCATGCCAGCTTATTCATGAGGTGTGCATTCCCCACTGCTGCTGTCATTACTGCTGAGATGGATTTCATATGGATGGATGCCATAATATCAGAACCAGAGCACTCTGACAATTATCACTTTCTCAAACTGATGGCTTGTGCTTTTCTTTCAAGTGAAAGGAACCAACAAGTAAGACAGAACAAAATATGGAAGAAAAAAATACAAAACAGAAAAACACTGAACCAAGAAGCAGAGTGTGCGATGGCAAGTAGAAGAGTCATAAATCCTGTCCTGGGTTTGAATGTAATCAACAAGAGTTTTTTCCCAATCGCTCGCTGTTGCCAGATTTGATTGATAGGTCAGCCATTTTTTATGGATCGTTTCACTTCCAGTAAATATGTGCACAATCATGCTGCCTTCTTGAAATGAGAAAAAGAAACATGATTTCTTTTTGTTTTCAATATTGTAAACCACAACATTTGTATGTTGTCCAGTAATGACAATGTCAGCCCGAACGAGCCCCTGAGGGCTTTCTGGGCTCGAGTTCTGAAGGCCGCGGGCTGACAGATACATGCTACGAGAACAAGGCCGAGAGGAAGCTTCACCATGACGCCGGGTAACCACCACCCCTGCCCCTCAACAGTCTGCTCTTATGGTGACCGGGATAGTATAACCTCAAGTGAATGATATATTGTGATGGCAGACACTCACAGAAAAATGTTGTTTTTATGCAAGTGTGCAACTGTTATTTATCACCAGCATTTCCACAGCGACTGCAATCTATCATCTTAGTCTTCGCTGAAGTTCAGCCTGATGAACTGGGTCAAATACACAACCATGTGTGTTTCATTAAATTTAAGAATTAATGTAATGTCTTTACATCATCACTCGAATCTTGCCAAAAATGGGAGGGAAACAACAGCAGAAAAAGCTACATTACTCTGATCCATTCATCTCAGCTTGTATATGTTTCTGTTGGTATATCCTCTTTACAATGAGAGGAAACTGTCTTTTATGCAGCAGGTCCACAAATTTAAAACAAAGTCAAACAGACCCTAAATAACCTTGCAATTTCCAAGTTGGTGATTTATTTATTTATTTACATATATATATATTTTTTTAACAATATCTATTTTTATGTACAGATTGCCTAGTTTAAACAGAGGAGCAGTGTTGATTTGTTATTTTTGTTAATGTTTGTTATTGTATGTACCTTATTTGTATAAAAAAAAAATAGCTCAATAAAAATATTGGGGGAAAAAAAAAACAGACCCTAAGTATACAGTACACACCAATTACTATAGTCATTCATATGTTTTCGCGTGCAACAAGATCCTTAACCCTGTAAGTGTTGCAGTGGGTAGCTTTTCACTCCTTAAACAACCATCACTTTGACAGAGAACATATAAATTGGACTGTGTTTAAGGGAAAAGGGTCAAGTGGTCTGATGAGTCCAGACGGACCCTGTTCCAGAGTGATGGGTCCATCAGGGTGAGAAGAGGGGCAGATTCAGTGATTACCCATCATGCTTAGTGCCTACAGTACAATCCCGTGTGGACAGTGTTATGATCTGGGGTTGATTCAGTTGGTCACATCTGAGTTCAGTAATGATATGTGTCCATTAAATGAGGTCAGTTGAACCTGAATATACTGAATGGACAGGTTTTACCGTCAACCATCATTCTTCTTCCCTGATGGCACAGGCATATTCATAGATGACATTACCAGGATTCATCCGACTAAAATAGAAAGAGTGGTTCAATTAGCATAGACATTTTCACACATGGATTGGCTACCACAGACTTGTCAAGACCAGCTCGTGCAGCCTTGACAAAACAAACAACCTCAGGGAGGACCCCAGCAAACAGAGAGAATTTATTAAAGGACTGAGGAGTTTCTACGGGATCTTGAAAAAGTCTCACTTTTCTATATATATATATACACACACACACACACACACACACACACACACACACACATATATATATATATATATATATATATATATACAGTATATATAAACCCTGTTTTCTCTGTTTTTAGAAAATAACCATCAACTTTAATCTGAGCTTTTATGAACATCTACATGATCGCTGAATTAAATATAGGTAAATACCTGATGTTCACTGAAGAAATACAAAATAATGAGGATGTCATAATAAATGGCAACAAATCACTTAAGAAGAGTTAAATACAGAGAAAAATATTTTGGAACTTCCACAGTGGGTGTTTATGGGTTAAACAGAACTGAACATGTTGACCCACATTAGACCGGACCAGTGGAGTGTCAGGTACAAACTACAGCTTTATTGTGAAGGAGCTGGGCGGAAGTGGATCGGACCCTTCAGCTTGGACTCCAGGTCGGGTCGTGTCTCGTGCAGTGTTCTGTCAGAGGGAGTCGGTGTCGGATCTTCCTGTGGACTGGGTCCATGTCATCTCTGGACTTGATGAAAAAGCAGTGTTTAACATCTGGGACCCTGTCCTCGGCTTCCGTCAAAAGGAGGTTCCTGAAGAACCGGAGGGTCGGACCGAATGCCACGCAGCAGCGCGAGGACACCGACTGTCACCTGTGCAGGTGAACGCAGCCGAACGAACCCGAACATTTGGGGAAATACACTGATGCGATGAACAGGTGAAGGACACCTGGTCCCTAAGGACTGGTAGGAAGGATGAGGACAAAGAAGGTTCAGTGTGTTTAATGTGGTTAATGCAGTAAAAGTTAACGGTCCAGGGACTAGAGATGTATATGTGGAATGGAATA
>JAPQRQ010000018.1:38495004-38521829 GCA_037367365.1 Apogon talboti | reverse complement strand
AGGTGTGCAGGAGCCTAACCCAGCTGTCTACCATCAGTGATTTCCCTGCTTTAAAAGACGGGCGTTTTCCACTCCTCTTCGCTGGATCAACATCTCAGTTACTCCGGTCTGCACCGGAACAATCTCCCTAGTGAGCTTTGTTATTCCTGTATGAGAACTTACCCTTGTTTAATCTATAGTGCCCTGTTCCTGCCTCTGCGACCCTCCTGGTTCTCCGGTCTCTCCGCCTCCGAGCCTCGGTCTACACTCCTGCTACCGTTCCCTCCTGGTCCTCTGGTCTCCCCGCCTTCGAGTCCTGGTTCTGCATTTGTTCCTGTCTTCACCTAAACTGATCTATTTTGACTTTTATTTGATAACAAATACCACTAACTATATCCTACTATAATTTTCACAACATTTTTACATGTTGAAAATATTGCTTTTTGAACCAGAATGAAAATTCTGTCACTGACACTGTCACTGACACAAAGTGGTGAACTTTGTCTCATCCTTTTAAAGACTGAGCCTTTGGTTGTGGATGCTCCTTTTACAGTATGTCCAGTCATGATTCCTTCAACTGTTGTCCAATCACCTGAACTGTAGACTCTAACAGCACAGTGGTCCCACAGTACTCTATACAATTGTCAGTCCTCTATTGGGTTTGTCTCAAATGTAGTGTTTAGCTGGCATTAACATTTAAATGTGTCTATATCTATAAAATACAATTAGGATGGTCTGTAAAAACACTGAAAATATATTCATTGTATTTTGTCTTTTAAATAATGGTTTAAGTGAGTGAATAAATCATAGATGTGTTTTGTTTATTATTTCTATCACTTTTTTTTTTCTTTTGTTAATTGTCCCAACTTTTCCAGAACTGGGATCTACAGACCACCAAACTACAAAATATGTAACATATAAGGTGTGACATGGATGATTCTCTCTCTGGGTACTCTGTCCAAAGACATGGACTTTAATAATTGAATTAGTAAATCTAAATCAGCCATAGCCTGTTGTTCATCTGCATACGTGTACCCCACCTTCGCCCAATGGTAGCTGGAATAGGCTAAAGCCACCCACAGGAACCTTGAAAGTGAAGCCGTTCAGAAGATGAATGAATGAATATGGCTGATCCAGTGCATTTTTCACAAACACCAGCTTGAATGACAACACCAAAATAGATGAGAAAATATTGTAAATCATTTAACATCTCAAAGGATGTTTCTGTCCCATTAATAGTTGTTAGTTACAGTATTTGAGCTTTTAAGGCAAAATGAAAGTTAGTTAGCACAACATTTTGATCCGGACTGTTGCATCTGTCACAGTCCCTGTTTCTCTGTCACACCCCTTCATTAGTGCAACTCACCACACCTGTTCACGCAGCTGAAGCTCATCAACCCACCAGTATTTAAGCACCGGTCAAACCAGATTGTCATCAGCCTTTGCAGAGACTCTCCAGCATTCATCTCCAGTTTGACTTCTCGTTATCGTGTTTGCCTGTTCCTGACCTCGTTACCTGCCTGTTGATTCGAATCCCTGCCTGTACCCCCCTGTCCTCAGGACCTCAGCCTGTTCACCTGTCTCTGCCCGGTAATTCCACCATTCTCCGCTCCCCACTCCAGATTGCATCCTCCTCTACCGGACTTCAATCTGCGTACCTGCCCCAATACCCTCTGCTGCAATACTACGCTACCAGTAACCACCCCTGTTGTGTTCATTAATAAAGACCCGTAAAGACTAGTTCGGTTTCCCGGTGTCCTGCATTTGGATCCACACTTACCTGGTGATAGCATCACAGTCTGTAGGTGTTTGGGCTTAATCCCAGTTAAATCCAGCTGTCTAGTACATTTCTGGAGTTTTAATATGGTTGCCATATTTAACAACAGGAGAAAAGGGAGATAGAGAAGCAAGTTCACTACATCAAAGGCTGCTGGACCTTTGTTTTTCGTTCTGGTTCCTTTTGTAAAACAGACCAAGGTGCAGTTGGACAAAAATGC
Organism: Apogon talboti; assembly: GCA_037367365.1. Lineage (NCBI taxonomy): Eukaryota > Metazoa > Chordata > Actinopteri > Kurtiformes > Apogonidae > Apogon > Apogon talboti. The sequence continues at coordinate 38,519,853 of JAPQRQ010000018.1, read as the reverse complement.
ATGGAGACAGGTTTGAAACATATGTTTTAACAACGGATGAAACAAAAAAGCATGACATTGAGTTGAAAAACTGACATTTTCTCTGATAAAATTAGAACATTAAGCAACACTTGTGATCATTTTATAAATTTGCTTCTTGGAGAAAAATGAAGTGAAATAAAAACACCTCGTGTAGCTGAAAGAGCCAGGACTGTCAAAGTTTCTTCATTTTATGAGACTCTGAGAAAACGCAGAGCTCCACTCGGGCCCAGAGCGGATTATACCTGTGTCAAAATGCGCAACGCATCTTCACAAATCCCTCACAAGTGCAAGTTCTGCATAACAGTGAGATTTCAAAGAGTTACACCAAGAGCTGTGATAGTACACACAACTGACTGTGTAAGTGATGAATCTTTACAAAGAGGCCTTCAGCGTCCCAGGAGATGTCCTCATCTTCGCGGAGAAAGGTAACACAGAGGACAAACCATAGCAGATACTGCAACTATCTCTCTAATGTATATTTATAGCACTTCACTTTCATTTAAAAAGTTTAAAAACTTATCTAAGAATGCTAAAGGTCTTTCATGTCCCTCTGAGTCTAATGCAAACAGATAATTATGTTTACTTTTTTATGCCTTGATATGTACACTGTTTTCCCTATGAATGTACCAGTTAGTATCAAAGATAAGACTGCTCTTACATGGAAGCTTTGTGACTACTCTCTAGTCTGCAATTTGTCAGAGTAATATTTATATTTGCTTTGATGTTTCCTCTAGTAATAATAGCTTCTGGTCCAGTATATGAGAAAAAACATGAGGCAATTTATTGGTTTGGCTGATTCTTTCTTTATTCTGTTTCTTGCAATATATATAGGGGTCGTGGGTTAAACATATATCCGTACTGAGCTCAGTTATAAATAATGGATTCAGCCATTACTTCTTTAAATGCTTAACTTTGGAGTTTAACCAGCCATCAGTCAATGCTGCCGTCTGTCTGTCTCCTCCTGTTTAAAGATAAAATCAACTTGAGCTGAAGAACTGTACATTCTAGGTCATTTTCTGCACTTAATTAATTATTAATATACAAAAAAAAAAATCAAACTAAGACGATAAAGTCATAACAAGCATTAAAATATAATAGAGGACATTATGGAGTGGGTTTACCTCTGACAGCTGATCAGTCGCGCTGCTTCTCCTGAGTTTGATCTGGTCTCTGTTCCATGCTAGTCAATCATCTGGAACAATAAACTAAGTTGCTGCAGGCGTGACAGCGTGGAGCGCAGAGAGGAGCATGGTGGCTACTCGACAGACTAATTAACCATACAGACAGGGCCTGGCGCCATAACCCAAGACAATTCCAATCTGAGGGGCTGTAATTGAAGTGACAAGTTAATTACAGGCTGATATTATCGTGCGTTCCTTGTAACACCCCTCTCTAACCCCCTCCCCACTTCTCCCTTTCCTGCTTCCTCTGTCTTCCTCTGGTCTCTGGAACCTGCTCTACCTCCCATCCTCAGATGTGTTAATTAACAACAGTGGCCCAACAGGTTTTGAGCTCGCGCACATGACCCCCTATACCCCTGACCTTCTCACCTGTGCTGGATGTATAATTAAACGGAAATAAGTCCACTTTGTCTCATTTTCATTTACAACATTTATGAGCTGCACTTTGTAGACTCCAAACTCCCGGTAGCCCCGGCGGCAGCACTGCCACCACAGGCCCCTCAGCACAGCCTCTCTCCAACCGATCCCACCCAGCACCTCTCTGCACCTCTGTAATTAGTGTTAGCATCTTCTTTAAACAAGCTACATAAAGTTTAGTGGCAGGATTAAATCAGATCATTACCATAATATGGCTGTGCAATTTGCCCCTATCTTTCTGCTTTTCCGCCACATCAAAGCCCGGTGGAGCACTGGTGTAATTGGGCCATGCCGCCTTGTCAAGATGATTCAGCCTGATGGCTGCTCCTCTCCCTGAAAAACCTCCTGGGCATGATAATTAATGGAGAAGAAAGTCAAGTCAACGAGAAGAGAAGAAGGAGGAGAGAAAAGGAATTTTAAAAAAAAACCTTTGGACAGCTCCACATGAATATTTCACACCTCTGACTTATTCAAAATTAACATTATCAAATTGATGTATAATGGATATTAACTTTGTCAGTGCAGTTTCCTTTTAATTCAGATATGTTTTTCATGATGTTCCTCAATCTAATTCCTTATGCTGTGACCTTATGAATGGATCTAATGATGTAAGTGAAGTGAAATCAAAGTTTGTTTGGCTCATTGTATCCCTTTCAGATCACTGTTGTCATTTCTGATGAGGTGCCGACGTATAAGGACAGATGCCATTCAATGAGTTCACATGGAGATGATTTTGAAGCTGATTTCCCTTTGGAGTTAAGGTAACAAACAGTGCCTTGTGTATCTATTATAATTTCCTTTTTGAATAGTCTCTTGAGACCAATGCCAATGGCATTACAACAACCTTCGCGTCTTACACTAAATCAGTTTTCTTTGATAATTTACATCATTATGTCACCTTGTAGGAAGAATGCAAATTATAGGCCTGCTGTGCCTTTGTTGACACTCTTTGCCAACACACTTTGGTAATGAATAAGGCAAGGCTTCAAACACAGACAGGTGCTGGGCGTCTAGTAACTCTCACTATGAATATCCGAAGTAGAAAGTCAGCCTGGGTCACTGTTGATTTGTTGCAAATTAGCACCATATGTTTTATCTCTGCGTTTACATATGAATGACTCGAAACGCTGAAAGGGAGGCTGGAGGTGGGCGAGGGGATGAATATCGATGATTCCTCTGTATGCTGGGTCTGGGGGGGAGAGGTGCGGGGACAGAATGGAGCCTGCCATTCAAATGTCCATCATCTGTTCAGCCAGTGAGGGAGGGGAGACAATGCCAGTGACAGTTGGTGACAGAGACAGCTGGTTGTCCCGCTAGCCCCGGCCTGTGATCCGCAGTGAGGTGACACCTCAGCCGAGAAAAGAAAACCAAAGTGGAAAAAAACATCTTTGACTAATCAAAACAGCAGGCCAGACGCTCTGCCTGCGCCAACAGGAGACCAATGCCACGAGGACGCCTAGCTGGCACATCAGACAATACTTCCTCTGTCACAGCGCCCCCCTTCTCCTTCTTCCATCTGCCCTTCCTTGAATCTTCACCCACCAGCGTCGGGGCACTGGGGGTTGTCAGCTAAACCAAGTAACCTTTTCGCTCTTTCATTTCTTCCACCCCAAATTTGAATATGAAAAGGGACTCTCTCTTACCCAGTCAAAGACCATCACTTTAATGACATTTGGCAGTCATTTGATTTATTAGGTTTTGGAGGGAGGGGAGAAGAAATCCACTAAATATTTCATATGCCATGCTAATCCTTGTAATATTGCCAGCTGAAGCCATGTACCTGCACTGCTAAGACGCCAAGCACATGGATTTCTCGCAGTGAGGTGGCTGGAAATGCCTGTGAGTCTACTGAATAATAAAATAGCTGTATTGAAATATTTAGACTTTGATTCCCATTAAAGGAATCTTTAAAACATGAGATTTACGTTTCAGAAAGAAAAGAATAGTGATAGTGGAGACAGCAATCACACTACACTCACACCGAGAACCTTCAGCCAGTCTGGATAACAGCGTCTCCCTCTGTGCTCCCTCTCAAAAGTGGATTTGGGGAGAAACAGACGGCATAAGTTCAAACAAAGAGCACGCTACCAAGGCAGAACAAATGGCTCACAAGAAGCGGTTTGCGTGATAGCATGTGTTGTGTTTCCACGGTTGACGTCGGGTGAAAAGCACAAGTGAAGAGACATAGGACCTATACATATATAAAACATTCTCTGACAAAAGTAGCTTCAGAACTGGGAATGAAAGGAAATGAGGTGTCAGCAGTTTCATCCCACTCGCGACACTTCTCTCATCTCAACCCTGTTTGACATTTCCACAGCTGCTCCGAGCAGTAAGTGTCGCACTGAGGATAGCAATGCTGCCTTTGTTTTGCAGAGCACTTTGTCCATTTGACTACAATCCAGATACACCAAGAGAAGAGACAAAGAATGACAGAGACATAAACGGAAGCATGTGGTTGAATATCTGCATCTCCAGACCTTGAGGCCTGCAGTTGGCTGACAGTACACTGCCTGACATGCTGGTGCGTAGGCGAACGTGCCACATGGTGCCTTCTTGCTTCCCATCTCAGGACACTTATGTTAAATTTGTCTCTCCCCACAAGTCCTTGGCAGCCACTGCTCCTTCTTTCATATTTGACATTGACCTTGCTGTGACATCACCCCCTCTGGGCAATGTGGCATCACTGAGCGATATGATGAAAGCATCCAACGGCAGGCCACCATGACTACACACAAAACAGACGCTACTTTGAACTCTCCGTCTCCTTTTGTTTTCGCTGCAGTTTAAGGGTTGGGGTGGTCAGAGGCCAACACAGCTCCTCGTAATGTGCGGCTCACATGTGGCCAAAGCCTGAGTAATGCTGCTTCTTTGGTCGAGCCATGTCAAGAGACGTGCCACAAATATCCGCAGACTGAAATAACAACAACTGTACGACAATAAACGCTAAAGATCTAACATTTCATTTTTAACCAACCAAAACCAGCGTACTTTTCTATTCTGTTCCTCCTAACTGCACTGCTCTAGGCTATTTGCAGTATGCAATACCCAAAGGCTTTGGAGCTGGTAGGATGAGAATTCGCTCTGTTGACTAGAGAGGAAACTGTGATCTTTGTGTTCCCAGAAGATTCTTTTACTTTGGGAATATGTGTCATAGTGGCATATGTCACATAATAGTACTATTTGTAAGTTTAAATCTGTATTCACCTGCATCACTGTTCAGAAAAGATGATGCACTTTGGATGTAATGTGAAATAATTACATATAAAATATATATAACATGTCACTTATTAGTTGATAGCTTCACCAAGCCCGTCGCAGAGCAGACTGAAGGCCCCTAGGAGGCTCTAAGAGGAAGATAAAAACCCAGCGGAGACACTATGAGGTGAATCTAGGTAATGAAGCAGATGTGTGTCTGTATTTGTGTGTAGCGACGTACTGGATATACAACACTTGCATGTGCACGGGTGCTAATGCTGGAGCTGCTAGTTATACATGCTAATCACAGCTACTGGGTGTGTAATTGGACATAACAGGCGTCACTCGGGTGGGGTGGGCGGGAAGAGGCAGTGCAGCTCCTTGAAGGCCCAGCGAGCTAATTTGCACACAGTGATATTCCCGCGTTGACAACTGGAGGCAAATAAATGAGATGGGGAAAGGCAGCCAGACAATATGCCACTGTGCACCCGCTGCTTGATTTGCCACCAGGGCTTCGGCACCCAGGTAGCACAATTACTGCCCATCCTCTCTCCCTAAATTGTGAAGCGGAAGAGAAGTGACACCCATAAGGCGTGCATCACTGTAATCGAATCTAAATGAAGGCTGTGCATAACCAGAGCTCCCACCTGAGACAGTAGGAGAGATGTGACCGCGCCAGCCTGTCAACACCGTGTCAACACACCCGTTCACAGCCCCGTCCGCATGCATAATCACACCGATCATTACAGTGTCAATGATGATAATGTAAATATAAAGAGTGGAAGCAAGCGCGAACAAAAAGAGAAAGGTTGCAGGAACGATGGGCAAAACCTCAAATTAGAAGGCAGAAATAGTGACCGTAACCAACAGCGATGTGACAGTGTGGAGGAAGATGTTTCCGTTCAGTTTTAATCTGTACCCTAACATTAACGCTGTGTTACATAGTTGCAGTACAGGTATTATGAGCACATACTACACTTGTTGAAGAACTCTCGCAACACTGTGGATTGTAACTTTTAGCCAACATGTCAGTGTCAGGTGATGGGGATGCTGACCACAGTACACTAATGTTGTCATAATGTTTAGTTTATGCCATTTAAAAAGCAACCCCGTTCACAATATTATTAAGGACTGAATAACATCCCTCTCAACAACCATATTACCCATTATTAGCTAATACGGCCTTGGCAGTGGTGAGCAGTTGACAGAAAAAAAATTGAGCACTAACTCAAACGTTCACAGTTTATTGATGTGCACTGTGACAGCTAAATGTAATTGGACTTTTTTTTTAAACACCACTGTATTGCGTGTTACAATCTCAAATAATGAGCTATATGCATAAAATATGCCTAGCTTCTGGTTTTTGACATGCTTCGACTGTGACATGTGTAACACAGGTCATTGCACATGGTTGTATCTAATAGCTGGTTAGCAAGGTAGCTTGTTAGCCCAAAAATGCTGCACAGAAATTGTACACTCTTGTCACAAAGCCAATTACTCCTATTGAAATCTATACAAAAGAGCCATCACTTAGGCCCTTCAGTTTTCTTGCCATTGGTATGCTACTGTATGTCACAGCGCGCTTGTCTGGAGTTGGGCAAAGCACAAGTAGGCTACAATCTACTTGTACCACAGACATTCAGGTAGACCATTCTACAGTTTAAAAATACGACACTGTTGCTCATAAAGTTGGAATAATTTGGTTTTCAGACACATACATTGTTTTATTGCTATTTATACACATTGGTAATGGTGCATTAATCACATACTGAGTCCCTGTTACACTTTACCTAAGAAGAATAAATCTCAGGGTCACAATCATTTTATGAGAAGAGGTAAAAATATTTTAATCCAACTTTATGGGTAACACTGTATATGCGATTGTATATAACGGCATCGTTCTCCTTTTTGGACGCCGTTATGGTTTTTGGACATAGGTTATAGGACATGTAGCCAAAGTGCCTTGTTTATTCTTTGTGGTACATTATCAAAACAGAATAGGCCTAAATACTTAATACTGATCATCTACTGGTAGTCTTGTATATAGTACGGCTGTATGTATTTGTGTGTATGTGTTTCACTGCGAAGGCCTAACTGACTTTTTGACATTTTAATGGTTTTTACCGCCATGACCCACATTTACAGGGTACACTGAGCTGATCCATTGATTAATGGTTGTTGTCCTTGTAAAAACTGAAGAAGCCAACCGGTTGTGTGAAGCATCATTCGGACACAAACGCTGTGTGTGTGTGTGTGTGTGTGTGTGTGTGTATGTGTGTGTGTTCGTTCGTCTGCCTCCGTGTGTGTGTGTGTGCATCTACGTATGGACTTGCTCACCATTGCAGGAGTTTAAATCATTGCTGATGTCAGAAGGGACACGCTCCATGCCACCCAGCATCATTATCAGCACTTCCTGGTGCTAAAGGGGAAGCATTAAATCCACTCCACCACCCCGGCGATTGAGACTGTCACTGTCATTAACCTGAGGTGACGTCGGTGCGGGCCGCTCAGCCTGTTAGCCATGATCCCCATTGACATCTACACACCGCTAACCTGCCAGCAACAGAGACGTATGTCTGTATAATGCTCAAGCCTGAAACCAAGCTGTTTCTGTTACTGCCACGTCTGGAATCAAACTTAACTCCACTCCTAAACAGAGACCGGTGTGAGCCGTATAGGAACTACTGGTAATGATGAGGAGCTGCAGGTAACATCTGCTGGACTGTGCAGTTGAGTGGACAAACACAGGCACAAGATGCTTCTGAGATCATCAGGGTTAAAGGTAAATCTATGACGGAAATATGAACAGGTTGTATTTTCCATAAAGGTTAAACAAACTGGAGTCCGTCAGTTTTCATGCACGAATCTGCAAATCGAATAAATGTAAATATCTATATATGATATTGAAGAAAAGACATTTACTGTATTTTGTAATATCTGATTGCGCAAAATTATTGAGTTAAAAGTCACTTAATGTGAAAAAATGTGACTGTCATGCTATGTTTGATGTGACATCACTTCTGGAGCCAAACAGCAAGGTGCTAAATTTGGTTTTCCGTGTTTTTGTTCCGTAATCCAATCATTCTTGTATTTCAGTCATCCTGTTGGCCTAAACAGTCTCCTCAGCGAGTGATTTCCTTCCCTGTCATGAGCGCCAGTGGGGGAAAAAAAAAACAATCGACAGCACAGTTCTGGTCAAAGTGAGGATGGCGACACCCAGTTTAACGGCGGTGTGTACTTGTGCTGTAAGCGTAACACATGATTTACAGTACAGTGGATTTATTTTAGGGGATCCAACTGCCTTCTTGGGTGATGATGAAGTGGCAGAGCAGGGATATAGGAAGTCGGCCAGTCTCTCGAGGCTTTGACCAGACATGTTTTTCTCTTTCTTTAGCCCACAATTAGAAGCGATAGTCTCCCACTCCTACGATGGCTCCCTCTCCTCAGCAGAGATATATTTATCTGAGGATAATTGGCCATTAAATCCTCACTTGACAACTGTGAAAATGCCACCCCAAGAGTAATCTGGCTGCCAGAAAATGACAACGGTTGGCAGAGCTGTCGACTGCTGGGAGCCACATCAGGAAAGGATGGATCTATTCCACACACTCACACCCATTCACATACACAGTGAACAGAGCGGGCTGTCCTAATCAAATTCCTTCCTGTTCACAGGCTTGTGATTTTATTTTTTATTTAGTTATTGTTTGAAAAAGGAAACCTCTTATTATGATCCTTATTAAAAGACAGGTCTCAGCACTTGGATAAAACAGCATCCTTTTAAACCCTTCAGTCACTAAAGAGGAATGCTCATTTTAGAGTTATTTTCATTAACTTTGCAAGCGCTGTGCTTTGATCACTTTATCGTGGCACTCTATATTCAATTACTGATGTCGCACTTCTTTGAAAGCCCTATGTAAAATTTGATTCTTTATAGCCTAGCGTCTGTCTGACTCAAGCTGATCCTTATCTTACGGTTCAAAGTATCTGAGCTTACCAGCTTTTTGAGGCTGTCGAAAGCCCGGCCAACGCAAATGAGAAGACAGGGATTGCGCTATAGGTTTCTGTTCTTTCCATCCAAGTGCCTTGGCTGTCTCACAAGCTGCTAACTCGAATCAGACTGAGCAGCACATACAGTAAGTGTAATTATTCTCAAAGGACAGGGAGACCAGATCTTTGATTCTGGGTCAGATACTGGCCACACTTCGCCCCTGGCTCCACAGTTTTCTGTGTACACTATGTATTGTCTCTTTCACTCAAATCCATGCCAGATCGTTTCTGCATTTGAAGCATTAATTAAATTTTGTTTGCATAGAGGGAGTGTTTGATAAGAACATCATGGAAAAGGTGGAAACAAAAGTAAATCACGTTCCACAAGGTTAGATTTGTGCTCTGGGTGACTGTGGTTGGGATTGTTGTTATTGACATTTTGGATCAGCATAGAGTGTGTTTGATTGTCTGGCAAGAAAACCGCTGACCATGACAGAGCGGTTGCCGTTGGAATGTGAACATTATCTCTCACAGAGGAGGTTGAGGTGGTCTCTTTCACTTTGTCTGGTAAACATGTGTTGGAAATAGAAGGCTGATTGAGTTACTGTATTTGTTGGGGAAGTGTGAGGTTATGGCAGAGTGACAGAGTTTTAGAAAACTGCCATAATTTTATGGCTGGAAAAAGTGTGTGTTGAGTTTGTGTCCCCTGCAGTGAAATACTTTTTAGAGCAGGATTAGAAAGCCGTGTCTGTACGCTGCTTCCAATCTGGGCCAGAGCCTGAGCACGACACTTACAGCGCCTCACCTGTGTAGGGGATGTTGCAGGCTTTTAGACAAAGGTAGCTGAGAGAATGAGGAAACCATGCTTTGAGTGTAGCCTGTCTTTTCAGATGTCATTTGCGTTGCAGATCTGGGGGTTACTCGGATCACAGCACCCTGCCAAAGCGTGTTCCAGGAAACACCCATCTCTGATTTCCATCCAGGAAGCTGAGAGCTTTCTCTAATATTACTCAGATGGTACCGGACAAAAGGCTGAGGATGAAAAAGTAATATTACTTATAATACGGTGAGCTTCAGGAAAAGGGTGGATTCTGCCCTAAAAGCTCCGGAATATGATGTTTATTAATTCAAAACAGTGTTTCAGTTTCACAATCCATGTTATCAAAAATTCCAACATTGTGTTGAGTGCAATTTCATGTTGGAGTGATAATGGGACAGAAAGTACAGCAGAGGTGAATAGAAGGTATGTAGCATAAACTATTCACTAGAGAGAATTGTATAGGAGGAGAGGGAGTGAGAGGAAGCAGTGTTTTTCTATTCCCCTACCTCTGCCCACCAGGGACAACACCCAAAACAGACGCACTTTACGTTTTAACAGTTTGTCGAAGAAGCTTTTGTTTGTTCCATTGTGTTTTTTTCCCTCTGTTGCTTTTTTAACACCCCTCCTTCCACATCAGTCCTTTACTCTGGAGGCTGCCTTTCCGCTCACAAACAACAGCGCTCTCCCAGTCGGCTCTGTTTGATGACCTACATTACATTCCCTTTGCATGGAGGTACAGCGGGGCTTACATGTTGTGTGTGCATAAACTGTGGTGTAAATGACTTGAACAAAAGGGAGGAGCAGCTGTACGAGGATGGAAATGAAAGTGTGTACCATTGTAGGGGACACATTTCATCAAGAGAGCTGAGTGTAGTTAAACACCACCACTGAGGGTTTGTGTCACTGATGACGGCTCGCATCGGCACGACGTGTGTCTGAACATGTTCTGTGTGAGCGGGTGCGAGTTTGTACATACAGGACATGTGTGCTCTTCACATGTTTGTCCCTAGAAGATAAAACAAAGATAAAACTCCTCCGGGACCTACCGGCAGCCACTTCTGTCCTCCAGTTTGACAAGTTGCATGTAAAAACAATTCACAGTAGTTCAGTTCAGTTCTACCTTTGGGGTTGGGTGTTGAAGTGTCAAACTAATGTGCATCTGTGGCTATGATTCAGAAAATCAGACCAAATGGGTTTCATCTGGTTAGATGCTGACAATATTGGGACGTGCTTTGATCCTGTGAGCGTGCCCCGGCGTTGTGCAGGCCCTCCAGCGCCGTGCATCATGGTTAAGTCATGTACTCACTTCTATTGTATGTAGTGATTGTGCTCAACAACCCAGTGTGCCTCTTTGAGCAAAACCACATATGTTCAGCATGGCTGAAAAGTCAACTCCATGATGTTCATCCAACAACAGCCTCTTTGATTACTGCTTTTCAAGCACGGACAGTTTCACCATCTGAAACCCATGTCTCTGCTCCGCGCAGACACAGCATACACCCATGGCAGTGTCACAACTTGTGTAATGTGTCATGTGGACGTCTGTTCATTTGGAAGTAAAAGCTCACTTCTGAAAGAGCCGTCACACAAATTAAACCCCTTCATTTCCCCTATCCAAAAACTAAAAGTTTGGTGTTATCCCTGAGAGCTGCACTAAAGCAGAAAGCCGGTTAAGCCCCATTAGGAGCCTGTGTGCTGTGACGATCTCATTGGAAGTGCTGGATGAAAATTGCCCGGATTAATGTGTTAATCCACCTCTTTAAAATGCTAATGTCCATTTTATGCCCATTAAATCTCAGTGTGCGTTTTCTTTGATGCGTGCAATTTCTATCAATTAAACACAGAGGAGTGAAACAGGCAGGAGGGAGATTAGTTTCTTTGCTTCAAGCATGAATTTCTCCTTTTGGTTTCATATTTATCTTGAATGGGGAGTGGGGGGGGGTTGTTTGGAATTGGCTTGTGAAATACAGAAGGAGCAATGTGGTGATACGAAGAATTCTGGAAGGATTGCGTGCCTTTCACAGAGCTTATAACAAACCCTCAAACAACCAGCAGTAAGAGGGAATATGTAAACATATTATGGAAGTGATTTTACATTTCAATGCTGTATCTGTAAAATACGACATACAATTTAGCTATGCATTTAAAACACGCTTTAATATCTTTTCTTTGTGTCTTGTTTTATTTCTTGTTTTAAATACAGTATCTTGTATATTTTTGACAGGATCCTTCACTGTATGGCAGTGTTACCTAAACTTTATCCCCTTGAATCCCAAAAGAGAAATTCAGTGTTTCCTTGGGACTTAAACTTACAAAAATGTATCTCAAATTGCCATGTGTGTGTATTTTGTTATGTCTTACACATAGTTTCTATCTTGCTGTGTCTTTCATGCCATGTTCATTTCTCTCAGTTGTTTTTATCTTTTTTTACATGCTGTCTGTCTTCGTCATTAATCTTGTTGTGTTGTTTAGTGACTCTGCATTTCCCACGGGTTTGTTGAGGTCAACATTTCTTCCACAGAACACTATTCTTCTGTGTTCATTTGAAAATTTGCCTCATTATTATAATATTGTTCTGTATCTTCATCTGCCTTCATTTTAGTGTTATGTAAGTGTTATCTTACCTAAGCCTTGAATTCCAAACGTAGGCAATAAGAATAGCAATATAAGATACCAATGTTTTGTGCAGAAATCACGTCATTTACATACAAGTTAATGCATCATAGTTTATATTTACTTTATATTTGATATATATTCATGTAATAGAATTTCATTATAACAACAGCTTAAGACTATAATGCCACAGACAACTAAATGAAACAGCTCTTACACTGAATAACATTTTTTAGAATTTTTTTTTGCTGTTACAGTGTTGATTTTTTTGAAAGAACACAAGTTAAAAATATATGTCATATAGACCTAGTTTTACATTCGTAGATAAGAAAATGTTGTAATGTAGGTTTAAATCTGCATTGATAGATGTTTTTTTAAATTCACAATGTAACATATAAGTGTTTGTATTACTTTAAACTCTTTAAATTATAACCTCATTCTGCAGAATCATTTTAGTGTCTTTCAGTTTCCGGCGCAATTTCACCTATATGCAGGTGCATGTATAATACTGGACTTCTAATTGTAATCATTTTATTTCTGAACATCCTATTGTCAGATTTCATCTTTCGTATGTACGCTTTTGTATTGCCAGCTGAACCTTCACAGATATGACGCTGACAGCTGCATGACGTCATAAACATAACGTCTGGCCCTGTCGTCTCATATTTCACAATCGCTTTTCCAACACTCTATGACACACAATCAAAAGTAAACAAATGCTGGAAAGTTTATTTCAATATTAATACAAACAGATACACTCTGAATTGGTCCTGGAATTGACAGATAATGGGTTGTGGATGTAGTTACCAGTGAGGTAATAGTCAGCACCTTATTCCTATAACACTGACTAATCCATTTTCAGCTTAGTCAGTGTGAAGCTCCGGAAAGCCATGGGTATTGATTATGGACCACAATCACAGTCACAAATTACCGAGCTGAATCATGTGTCTGCATGAGCCTGCAAATAGAATAAGCAGTTTGGATAGAAATGAACTATGCGGTGAATCCTGTGGAATTCCTCTTCCCACAAATGTAGGGATGACTCGCGGATGCCCTTACTGTTGTGCAAAGCCTTTTAAGACCAGGAGTGACATAGCTTGTCCAATCACAGAGGCCTCTGCGGCTGACCATAAAATGCTTCCAGATTTGTCACACACAGACACACACACACAGACTCATTGTTCAGAGTTAAAATGCTTCCAGTAAACTCGCATTTATCATGTGAGCACTATTTTTGAGGTAGAACGCAAGGAATGATTTATGGAGGCATTTCGACTTCTCTTGCGCTCGCCCTCCATCATGAGCAAAATATGCTGCCGTAAAAGTAAAATACACCCTGTGCTACATGGTGAAAATGTACTAACTCATATTTTATTTACTCAGGCATTGTGTGACAGGTTGCAGTGTGCCAGTGGAATGGCCAGTGGCTTTTTGGGAGGTCCGGGTAGTTATGAGAATAGATTATTTAAATGGACTGGTACGTCCAACCAGCCCTTTCAGTTCAGGGAAATTACTAAAGATAAAACCAAAGCCTCGTGCGCAAAACGAATCCAAAGTCACTCAAGTGCTGAAATCCCTCTGCCGACGCACCCACCACCACCCTCTCCACCGGCGAGTCCTTCCCACTAGCAAAACAGCCCCTCCTCCTCCACCGTAGCCATATGTGGACTATTCAGTGGGATGGGTAATTTATTAAAATCAACCTAATTTTCCGTGATATATTAAATCTCTGCCTCAGCAATCGCGAGCCCCATTTCATTGAGCGAATTAGGTGCCCACTGCTTGGTGCGATCAGAGGCCTGGAAAATGAGGCCCAGTCTGGTATTAGTGAATGTTCACAGCCTGCTAATGGTTGGGGGATGAAATAGATTACCATAACATTCATTACAGTTCAGTTGAGCAAAGTTGAGGAGCCAAATATAAGTACACGGTCAGCACTGTCATTACAGCGGCCTCTTTACGCACACATATGGCTCCTGAAGACGTGCAATATGTGGTATGGAGATAGAATGAGGCTGTACTGAATAGGCATCAGTTACATACAATTAATTCATGTCTATATGTTGTTTGGAATTTCACTTGAACCAGAAATTTTTAAAAAAAAGCTGAAAATGATATGGATATATTTACAAATATACAGATATAATCTCCAGACTGGGTTGCAACCCACAGGTGGATTGCAGGAAATAGTTTTTGGGTCACTGATAAATTAATTCATACACAAATTTGGGTCCCCATTGTTTGTTGTTTTAAAGCTGTGTCCTCAAAAAAAAAGTCTGAATCACTGTGATGAAATGTGGCACTGTTCACATCCTGTTAAAAACTGGATGCGTTTGCTGCCCTGTCTTTGTCGTAAACCACCTTGCTGATCTTCAGATCTTCGCCTCTGATGTCACTGTGGAAAGGGGGCAGACAGCAGGGACATCATACTGCAGGACAGCAGACCACAGTCCTTCACTATGCGTGTATGAGCTTAACCCACAAAGACCCAAACAGTCACCAAAACCATCTACTGATGTAAACTGTTTAATACCTGTTGATCCACTAATCCTATTAATCCATGTAAATAATTGGTGTAAAATGCAGTTTGTCATCTTGTCATCAGATATGATATATTTGGACGTTCAGAGGCTCCATAGTTACCATGGAAACACAGTCATCTTCTACAACATTGATTCACCAGTAAAACCCATGGAGTTGGATCAAGGACAGTGGATGGACACACTGGGTTTATGTTCAGTTAATGAGAGATTTAGTTCAAAAAGTCATGTTTTCTTCATTTTTCTCTGTTTCTGATGTGATGTCGATCAACTTTAATCTGACCTTCTATGAACATCTACACGATCAGAAAATTTAATATAGGAAAATACCTGATTTTCATGGAAAAAGCACAAAATACAAAGGATAATATTATAATTAGCAGTCATAAATCATAAATAGAGAGAAAAAAAATCATTTGGGAACTGACACAAAAGCAGCACTGGGTCTTTATGGGTTAATATAGGAAGCAGATACTGTAGGTCAGTATACCTTAGCCTAGCTTAGCAATCAGGAAATAACTAACCCACTCTGTCCAAAGTCAAGACGTTTGCCAAATCTTGTAATAGCTCACTTATTAATATACCAAATCCTACATTTCCAGATGAAAATGTTTAAACATAATGTGACTTTAACGCTGTGCAGAAACTGGCCTTTACATTTGATACTCCACATAGAAAAAAAACTGGGATATAAAACTGTATTGAGCTGGATGAAACATCAGTCATCTACTTCCTCACACCCTTTAACATTAGTATTTCTTCCCTAACTTCTAATAGAGGATGACACTAATCTAATCCATGATCGGCCGTATAAACACTGGAGTTCAGTCAGTAGTGAAGTTTCTCAAACACACCATGGCACCGAAGCGAGCGCTGTGTGCTCCGCTTCAGTTTGTTCACGACCTAAAGTCATGTTGGATAAAATAGAAGAATACAAATGTGCACTTATTCTAAAAACTGTTCACAGCCTAGCAGAAATTGGATAACTACAAGTATAGCTCTCCTCACTTGTAGCCAAACCTCACAGACCATTTTGCGTGGAAACAGACAAAGCCTGGTCATTGTCATGTTGTTCTGCTTGTTTTGGGGTTGAAGCAAAATTAGTTGCAACTGAGTTTGAGGTCCAGAGACAGCACGCTCCCACGAGGTTCGGGCCACCATTTGTCATTATACAATTTGTCGGTACTGTTTTCGACAAACAGGAAGTCCCTTAAAACTAGCAGAGGACCTGGCAAGGACGTGTTTCCACCGACAGGCTCATAGCGGAGGACTGATGGGATTGGACAGATTCAAGATGGTGTGGTTATATCTGATGGCTGGGACTTTTCCCTCTCGGTTATTCTGAGGAAGGAGCCAGTACACTTGAACAGCCTGCCAGCCACTTTAGCTCGTGAGAGAGCAATCCCACAAAAAACATTGTCATTCTTGTGTTGCTTTTGCCTCTGTTTTTTCTCCTGAAACACAAGCACCCATGCGTTCCAATAACTGAAGCAGCGTTTTGGTTTACACTCCAAGATTTCCATTACTTCCCCTCCCTGTATTCCAGTGGTTCCAGCTGGTGTTGTTGGATTGCATATTGCAGCATGATCCTCAGGGAAGGCATTGTTATGGAAGTTGGGTCTACTGCACTCGAATCTATTCTAACTCCATTCAACAGCCTCCCCGTCTTAACACCACAGCTGTCAGCAATGTCACTACATGATGAGCCGTGACACCACCGAATCTAGCAACGCTTTGTCACCCTGATACACTTAAGCATTGGTTACAGAGCTCCGGCTCGACAAAGACATGCTGTCAAGTAAGGAAAGACCATTATCTGCAATAGACACAAAAGTACAGGGGATCCCTGCAGACACAGAGATGATTAAGGGCTAAGTGTCATTCTTCCTGTCTTGGTGTATTTTTTTAAAGCACTGTATCTCTTACTGTCCTTTTTACCATGCGCCTCAGACTTATAGTCCTATCTCTCATGCCTTCTCTGAAGGGACACAGACCCTGACAACCATGTTGGAGTATTATTCTGAGGTACCAGCCGTGGTCATACAGCACTTCTCCTCAAAACAACCCAAAGAAGAACAAAATATAAGAATGAATCTATGTGCAGATTTTTATGCATGTGGAAGGCTCTTAGTGATGAGCACCAGGACAGTGGGAGTGGAATCTGCATTGATGGGAAAGTATTTCAGGAATGCTCACCCCCCCCCCAAAAAAAAAAAAAAAAAAAAATTGGGCCTTGGTTCTGGCGGCCAAAATAATGTAGCTAAGCCTCAGTGACATGGGTTTGGTTATTGGTGTCTGATTTCTCAGAGATAATATTGCTAACATGCATGCCTGATTTAGAAGTTAGATTCCCTACGGGTCTAAAGGTGCTGAATTCATATGGTCATTTTAAAATAATGGAGTCTATTTAAGACAAACTGGAACGCATTGCTGTTTGATTCCTAACAGTTTGTTACAATCACACTTAAAAATGAGATGTGGAAAAAGACCAGAACCGCAAACATTATTCTAAACGTCAGGACCTTGCTCAGGGGGCCATCAGTAGAAGGTAACGGACAGTTTTTCATAATTTCGCCTGCCCCATATTTCACAGCCAGTGTGGAGTTCTGAACAGGAAATCTCAGTGTAACAAGCCGGCTTCGCCAACCTCTAGGCTAACAAGAATCTATCTAACAGCCTGAAGAGTGGCATTAGTATTCACAGAGACAGACAGACAATCAGGCCCCAGTTTTATCACTCAGCATTTGTAAGAATCAGATCTGAGACAGAGAAGTATCAATAAAAGATCTCATTTCCAGCTTCACTCGAACAACTGCGCCTCTTTCAACCTACACTGTGGGTATCAATTGTGCACTGAATAATGAAAAGCAATTATGTTGCTAAACAAAGCCATGGCAGTAATAGGCCTTTGTTTTATTTTTATCCTCAAAATGAAAATAGATTTTTCGGCTGTGTGTGGTTTTCTCTTTCTAGATCCGGTGGGTCATGTTCAGGACACACTCCTCCTAACACCAGTCTGCCTGCAGCGTTATTACAATGGAACTTCCAATCCTGATGAATTAGACAGCAAGTCAGTATGAATCTGGGGACAGTGGCAGACAATCTGGCTGAAATGAAGAGGAAACAGAAGTCGGCCGCTTAGATTGTGTCTCGATTAATTATTCAAGGACGAGATTCTATATCCAATGACCCCAGTAAAGAAGCACAAATTATTTAGCAAGCTGCCACATCGGTGCTTGGTGTGAGACCATGAAGCGTGGTCTCTGACTGAGGTATCATAGGAGGCATGTGAACCTCTGCTCAGGCTGATTTCTGCATGACACACAGCCTCATGGGTATTGATGGTTGGATCAGGGTACAGGGCTTTGGTTTCTCTCACCGGTCACCCATCCAACTTGGCCCATATTGACCCGGCCTAAAAAGGAGGGAAAAATGTGCGCGCTTGTTAACAACACTGAATAATTTTGAGAAAAGAAACATGAGTGTGTTTCTAAATCAAATAGTGAGAATAGTGACGCTCACTTCTTTAGAATAACTAATAACACAGAGTTTAAATGACTGATTTTTAAGGCTATGAAAGAGTCATTGTTGGATAAAATGTACAGAAGATTTCTGTAGAAAGGAAACAGTTTGTAAACTTTTTTTCATGTAAGTGTGTCTGAAATGGTGCGCTCGGCCCTATTTTAAATGCTTTAAACTATTCATGTGACTGTTTCATGCCATATCTAAATATATTTTTCATGTCTAACAATAAAACATGCAGATGTATTTGTGCAGCAGTGTCACCACGACAAAGTTCTGAACCTGATGACATACAGTGAAATGAGACAGCCACGTCTGACAGCGTGATTGTCACCCTGTTATTTTTGTTGCTCTTAAAAAAGCTATATACTTTCCACAGCCACTCAAAATGTGTTATAATTTCAGAGTGTGCCAGAGACAGAGAGGGAGAGAGAGAGAGAGAGAGAGAGAGAGAGAGAGAGAGAGAGAGAGAGAGAGAGAGAGAGTGAGGGAGAGCTCGATGAACAGAAAAAAAAAAAGGGGACAAGCTGTTTGCAAGAATGTGAGCACACAGATGCAGGTGTGTTTGTATACTGTGAATGTGATCGGGAGTTAGCCTTGATCTTATTAGTGGTGATTGGGGACTCTGTGAGACCTCACACCGGGCCGTGGGTGTAATTGGCCCTGGCAGGCCGGCCTATAAGCATGTGGAGACTTAGGGTAGAGGAATGGGGAGGAGAGTTCGGGGCCTTTGTTTGCGGCAGCCGCCACATGTCTGCCTGTGTGGCAGTGCCGAGCTCCCGGGTGTGGAGGCTTGGCTTTGGGGAGATGATTGTTATAGCACTGGTGTTGGCTTTAAAAATGCCTTTTTAATGGGAATGCATTTCACAGGCAAGAGCAGCGAGGTCTGGGAAGCCAACATCACAGCCGTAGGGTACAGAAGTTCAGCATGTGCTTATGTTGGGAGGCGGTTCATCAGTGGAAACAGCCTGCCATCTGCTGCTGGACACATGTATAACATACAGGCTTCCACAAAATCCCCACACATGTATTACAGACTTTTTTTTACAGTCAGACAAATGTTTTAGAACAAAAATATTCAATTTCTGCATGTAGAAATATGCTATAATTGTAAATTCTATCATTTATCTGCAAATTATTTGCATGCACACGATCATATTTTTTCAGTTTGAAACCTTGATTTTCATTTATTCAGTTTTTCACTGATCAACCTGGACATTATTGCACTATTTGTACCTTAGCTGCTGTCTTTACAGATGCTAATTCTGCTTGTAAACAAACATGATGCATATGTCATCAGTCGTGTAACTGTGGTTGTAAAGTAGCTTAATTAAAGATCCATTCAATACATGACCTTTTCCACTTACCTCAAGCACTTTCCATGCTTTCCCTTAATGAATGAATGAATTATGCAGTAACCTAGGCTCAGCCAACAAAAGGCTTTTGCTGCCTAATGTGTTTGCCTAAATAGCAGTGAAGAGCAAGCCTACCTTTAAGTGGATAAGGTACCTCTGTTCAGTTTGCAGTAAGTGTCTAGTTTAATTTAATTCAATAATCCTGATAAATGAAATAAATCCCTTTTGGGACATCCATTCCTTGAGTAGTGAGATAATATAAAATGAGGTTCACGGAGAAAAAATTAGGACATTATGGTTGATTGAGCTTTTACAAAAAGCAGAAATATTAATACAGAGATATTCTTTATGTTTATAATTTTGCAATAATGAATGAAGGCATCCATGTGGAAAACAATCAGAGCTCAAAATGGATGACAGTGATTGTGAGGCTTAGTGAAAGAATGCATTAGCATTTTCACACACTCCCAATGCAAATTGTTTCACTTAAACTTTTTAAATAGCATTTTGTGTTCCGACTTAATTTTAATAAGTTTGTAGATAAGAAAGCATAAGCATAGACTTGAAAGGCAGATCGTGAGTCGCTGCAACACATTTATTCACCATTTGATTCATTAGAGGAAAGGGGAAAATTGAAAAGAATGAAAGAACATGATCTTCTCTGAGAAATAATACATTTTGTGCTGAATCAAGATTATTTAAATATAATATCCATATCAAACATTAATTTGAATTCAGTATAGATGCGTGTATAATTGAATGCGCTACTCGCCTCAAATTAAACAGGCCTGTTTGGAAGTTAGTCATCATTATACTGAGAGTGTTTGTTTTTTTTCTCACAATTTCACTTTTACTGAAATACATCTAAAGAATATATTTTGTACACTACATTTGTTTGTTATAAATAACAGTCAGACTAAGTTTGTTTGCATCTGACTCAGCCAAATGACTTAAGAATTTAGCACAGACCCTATAAAGTACATAATTATGAAGTGTAGCTGTACAGAACAGAATCCATTTGTTTACTTTAATAAAACTTGAATGTGTATATAGCAAATGCAAAGTGATTTTAAGCAATAACTTAAGCTTGTAAAAGCAATAACTTTAATGAGCTTTAAGCTGCCAATTGTTAAAACAGCACCACCAAATCTTCTGATCATTTGGTAAACATCAAGAACATTTTAATTCATTAACTGTGTGCTCTCGTCTCAGTGAACCCAGCCGTGATCTCACTCCGAATAATGGACCTGCTCACTGTGTTTGATTCTGATGTTCCTCTTTTTTTTTTACCTGTACATTACCACACTGAACTGCTTTTATTTAACCCTTCTCCCTTCCCTCACATACCTATCACTTGTTTCCGGTGACTGCAGCCTCTTGTAAGTCAAATTGATTGAGTTGTCCTTGAACATCTGTTGTTCAGCCAAGCCTCAAAGGTAATCCTGCTAATGGCCCTCTAAGCTATCCACATAAACACACACATAAATAAAAATGTTTCCAAAGAGATTTGGTCATTGACTTGCTGCTAATCAATTCCGGAGCCGCATCTGTTGATGAAGGTTTGGGAAGTATAGAGCAAGATATATGTAGCGATCAATGCCTGGCACTGGGTTGGCTGAGCAATGAGTGACAGTCACAGCTCCACTGGGAGTCAACATTTACACACAGATGGACCGGGCCTGTCGGATGTCTTGGCAAAAGCCTGCTGTACACACACAAACACTGAACGACTGACCGACAGAATGTTGTCCATCAATGACACAAGAAGGAAAAATTACGGGCTTGTGTGAAGCGGAGTCAGTAAAGTGAAGAAGTGGCATTCAATAATTTGAGTTGCTAAGCTCTGAAACAGACAGATATGACTACTGCTGGAAATATGCCACTCCAGAATGCCGGAGTCTCAAGACTGTGGACAAAGGAGGGAAAAGGCATTATACATTTTCACCAGCTTGATAGAACTTTTGTTGTACGGGGTTTTCTTACTTTATCTGTGTTGTAATGCATTTTGACCTCAGAGTACACACTTATTGAATATGTAAAGGGTGAGCAAAAACACCCAGTACATTTGCTGTACATGTAAAGAATGTACAGCAAATGTTGTTTATTTTGTTAACTGCCATGGCCACATTTATTTATGAAATAATGTGTTGTTTGATTTGCACAGCATGACTTTTTTTGTTTTGGTTTAATAAAATAAAATAAAATAAAATAAAATGAAATAAAAATCCTGCTACTTTTGTAGGAAATCAAATAAAACAACTAAAGAATGTCAAGACCAAAATAATACGCATACCCTCTGCTATTTCAGCAGGATACTCACAGGGAGGCAGTTGGAATTTTTTTTTTTTTTTTTTTTTTTTTTACACCTAAGTTACAGCTAGAAAAAGATCTGCATATGACAGACCAAGCTGGGCTTTTTTGGATCACTATTCCTGCCAAGCAATATTCATAAATTTAATTTCCAATCTGCTCTGCTTTTATTAGTTTGGGTGTTATTAAATGAGATTGCTTCATCTTAATATAATATATTTCCAGGGCCTGCAAATGTGGCTTGGAGTTGATATTCAAATTCAATAACATGGCCTGTACTTAGTGCATGGCACTAATAAATGCCAATGTATGATGCATATGGAGATAGGGCTCAGTGTAGAAGTCAGAGCGGGCAATAATAATGCTGTGAAAGTCCTTCAGAGGTGAGACATGCCTCTTTCCAGCCATATACTCCACCGCCTGGGGAAGCCCAGGTGACCTACATACAGATATAGACAGGATGGAAGTACTGAATAGAGGAGAGGTGGGTGTTCATATTTTCTTAGATTTTATTAACTAGATGATACAAATCCCTGAAGAATGTATATAGCAGTTTTAATACAGTATGACACAGAGATGAATCATATGAGTCACCAACCTGGAACCTTGGCACCTTCGACACCAGAGGAACCTTACCCGACACATCACATCTACAGTATCTCTGATTGGAAAGTTATCGAGAGGAGAAAGTCATACAAATGACCAAGGAGTTACAGTATATTTCAATAGCCTCAGTGTCTCATGTCTTTGTCCCTGCAGGGTTAAAAGTTGACAAGTCTCTTTTTTTTTCTATTTTATCACTGGAACCTGACAACTGCTCTTGCAAAGGTTGCAGCTTAGGAAGCTTAGCCGCAGCAGCGAGTGACCTTTACTTTTATTATGAATATTTCTATTTCATCATTATTATAGAGTGAAATCTATGCATATGATCAGCACAATGGATTTCTTTTTCATTAGTTGTGTAAAATGCCAGTCAGTGAATAGAGGGGCAGCCGGGCCTGAGTGCCAGATTACCTCCCTCCCCCACTGGAGGGATCTGACAATTGGAATTAATATGCGTGAAGCTTTCCCTCTCCATTTGTTGGCTGAGGTTTTCCAGGCAACTTTATCAGGGGTAACATTATCGAGAGCTTTGCTGAGAGCTTCTTCATCATGCTCACATCCGAGCCTGCCCAACACTTGTCACTGTCAATCACAAGGTGATAATACACAGATGATTCTCTCATTTGGTTTAATAAAATCTCCAGGCTTATTTGAACTGCAGTCATTACAGCAAATAATTGCTGCATTGAGGTTTTAGCCAGGCCATAGCCTCAGGGATAAGAAAAGACTATTGCTATATGAAGGATTTGGCTGATGTTTTTTTTAACCTTTACTCCCCAGTTGTTCATATTTCTGAAATGAATATTACATTTGAATCTGGATTTGGCATTTTTTATTCAAACTAACATTGTTATTACATATTATCTGGACATGGAGTCATCTGTTTTCGCTCCTATATGTCTGAGCTGTCAGGACCGGTTTCACTGGGGACTAGCAATTGTCATTTTTAACTGTCATTTAACCCAAACTGCAGATCTGAATCAGTGTTCCTAAAATTCTCTGAAGAAATCGACTGCTAGAAAGGCACATATTTCATGTTGAATTTGAATTCTGGCAGATGCTGAAGCTGTACTGCTGAAACCACAACATATAAATCTTTAAGACACAAACAATCATACAATAAAATATCCCACATGACCCACACGCCAAATATATACATATATATTTATAGATATATGGAGCTGTTGTTGCTCTCTACTCAAGTGTGGGCACTGTACTGGTTTATACTGTTACAGTTAGACTAGACTAGACTAGAATATATATCAACACTTAACAGCACAAAGGGCTTTTTAAACTTTTGATACATATATTATTTTCTGTCACTGAACTTAAAGTATGATGTCATGTTCACTGTGGGTCATCTTTCCCCAAACCTCAAGGATGTACCTGAAAGTATTGTTTTCCAACATAAAGGAAACACAAATCCAGTGGGTCACATATTTAATTAGCTAATCCAATCCTTCCACTTACACCCATAATTACTTATTAGTATATTTGTTTGGCCAAACAAGGTCACAATAGTTGATTAGAGAAAGAAACAGTAGCAAAGACAAAAACTCATTACAAAAGCAGTGGTGTGGATATTTGCTCCCTTGTTTGTGTCAGACACTTTATCTCAATGTCGATGAAGGCAAAGCAGGCATAAACTTATTTGTTTTGAGGGGGTCTTTGATTTGTATGTGTCAAAAGAGTGCTGGTGACCTTGCACTGCTGACTGCCCCAATAAAGAAGCAGGACACTAATTAGCTTTGTCACTGAAGTGTACTTGGGACAATATACAATCGGATAATAAATAATGGCGTCAATAATTTGTATTTACTCTGAAACTTGGACAATGTCATTTCTGCCAATTAATGCAATCACTCATGCATTAAATTAGTTTTTTTTCTTACTCAGAAAATAATTAGTGGTAATTGTTAGAAAATCAATCAATCAACAGAATGAAATGCCAGTGGAGCGTGGTCCAAACTAAAGTTCTGTGTGACACAGATGGCATGGACGCATCTTACCCTCCAGGGACCTTTGGTGTACAGTACACTGATTCATTGAAATTAAAGTGAAAAATAAATAAATAAATAAATAAATAAAAATACTAGAAAGCCTGGATTATTTTCATGGTATCCCAAAGCACCTTTAGTAGACCCTATGTTAGTAAAAACTGCATTAAAATAATTATTACATAATCAAGATTTGGGTGTCCAGAATTTCCTATCTATCTATCTATCTATCTATCTATCTATCTATCTATCTATCTATCTATCTATCTATCTATCTATCTA
>JAPQRQ010000018.1:38475644-38487246 GCA_037367365.1 Apogon talboti | reverse complement strand
ATAATATATAGAGATATATAGATATATATATATATATATATAAAGCAGAGTGTGTGTGTGAGGATGGTTTTAAATAAGATGTTGAGTAAGCTCATGTATTTTATTGTCTTTGTTTTTTTGTTTTTTTTTTATCATTTTGAATATTTTATGTACCCTTGACTAGTTAAAGGTTTGATCTGTACATATTGGATGCTGTGCTGCGGTTTGACCTCCAGGGACATGTCTGAATCGGTGCTTAGATTTAATAAGTGGGTGTTGGTTTTTTTTGCAAATGTAAGTTAAGCTCCCTTATATTATTATTTCTTCACAAGAGCTAGATATTACTGCAGGACTGTATACGCATCTGATACAAATCAAATGTATTTTCATAAATTCTAGTTATTCACCTATTTTTAAGCAGCACAAAGTCAATGGCATACTAGAGAGTACTAGTCCGCTCCAGGACTCCACATTTTCTATTGCTCCGGGTGAAACTGATTTTATATTTGATGTCCTGATCTGTGGTGGGATTTAACACAAGAGGAAATGTCACCAACCCCTGCTCAATATGCAAATGTTAAGTTAAGAATGTAGAGAAGGTATGGGACTAAAATGTGTGGGAACACGTGAAGAAGACTGTATGACAGTAGACGCAGTGCTGAATCCTGTTGATCAGTTAGTTCTGGATCTGGATCAGTTAATTCTGGATCTGGATCAGTTAATTCTGGATCTGAATGGCAAAGCACTTAAAGTCTGGTTTGGGCTGCGTGGCTTCAGCGAACACAGGAGTTGTAATGTGTTCTGTAATGAACCATCTCTCCAGTTTGTGAATTACTTTAGATTCAAATGCTTTTCTCTGAAATCAATAAAATGATCCAAAACCAAGTCATACTTTGTGTTTTTCCTCTTTTTACTGTCCAATCCAACTTTATTTATAAAGCACTTTACAGACACTGTTGGCCAAAGTGCTGTACACAAATGAAAAAGCTAAAAAAGAATGAGACACATAACACCAGATATAAAACTAGAGCAAAACAGTAAAAAAAGAAATATTTAATACATTTTATTTTCTGAAACTTGTAAGTAATGCAAATAAATGTATAGCCCTGAGTGAAACTGAAAAAAAGTTGATTTAATCACGTATATGTTGTCTGCTCTACACATCTGCTGCTGTTCCAGTATGCACGTCATCTGATAAACATTACTGTACTGCACTACCGCCGGTATTTTAAAATAGGTTTGCTTTATATCTTTTATATTCTGTCATCAGTTTATCTTTATTGTTATTCTATTTAATTGCAACTAGCATGGTAATAGAGAAATGATATCTTTCTGTGTATGTCCTGTGTATGTAGGGAACTGATCTTGAATCTTTGAATCTTTAACATCCAGATCCTGAAAAAAATGATGTCCACTACAATTACGTTCCATAAAAAAATAAGAAATATATCCGCTGTTTCCAGTTAAGACAATTATAAAAAGGCTACTTTTACTTCCTTGGGTCTCAGGAGGATAAAATCTGTCTCACCCAAAGAAAAAGTGATATTAAAAAAGAAAAACATGTCAATACAGACGCTGAAAACGAAAATATCTTATTATGCAATGAAAAATTGAAAATGTTACGTGCAGGAATAAATTGGGCGCAGTGTGTAGTTCTAGCCACTAAGGGTCGCTATGCACCCACAATGACAAGTGCCTTTCCCATTTCAGTCGTGTTTGCACTGGAGGAAGACTCGGGTCCATGTGCGAAAGTAAGCGCTCTTCTGATTGGCTGCGGATCGGACGCGGCCATCTTATGCGACCTGTCAACACAAGGACGTTCCCCGTGAACCTTTGATTTAATCACACACTCTGTGACAACAGCCGAGGCAGCGCCGGGTCAGTAGTTCCCCCACAGAGTGAACCCCCTTTGAATCCGACAAGTAAAAGTGAAATTGTGGCTCATTGTCTTCGGGCCAATCACAGAGGAAGTCACTAATATGCAAATCGTGCGTTATCACAGTCACGTCAGCAGCGCTCGAGCCGCTGCGCCGTGGTCGCCAGCAGGAGTACAACTAACAACACACAACTTCGCCGATAACACTCTCGATACATCGACGCCCGGAGTTGCACTTTAGGGTTTGTTTCAGGTAAGAATGAGCACTTCTTTGGTGTTTTATTGACAGACGTTTCAGACTCGACGGGTTTTATTTCATTCAAGAGCGGAGCTGTCAAATTAGTGACAGTGAGTGTGAGGCTCGTCTCAGCTGTCTGATGACACACCGCCTTGCTGAGTGTGGATCTTTCCGATAGAAAGAAGCCTGTTGACGGGACTAACTTATCCGCGTTACTTTAGCCCACAGTTCGGTTGGAAAACAGCCCGTGTCATTGTGCGCTCGCGCATAGTTGCCGGTGAAATGAATTGCGCGTGGCTCCGGAGTGGTCCTCCTCGGTTCTTGGTCATGGTGGTCCTGAACTGACAGCGACCAACCGGGCTGAAGTCAGCACCACCCTCCACTGTGGTCGCTGGTTCGATGCCAGGACGGTGGTCGCGACATTAGAAACGCAAACTTACCGGAGAATAAACTATTTGTGTTATCAGAGGCTTCATCAGAGTCGACCTCTTCATCCATCTCCACCCCCCCTCCCTCCCTCCCTTCCTCCTCTTCCTCCTCTTCCTCAGATAGGAAGCGTCACGACACCTTTGAATCCCGTGGAGCTCTGGTAAAAAAAGGGGCACGTGTGACCCGTCGGTAAAGACACCCTGAACCGAGTGTTCCGCGTGCGTTCGTTTTCTTTCCACTTTGGCGACGAGTTTGTGCTCAGAGGAGCGCAACATATTGGTGCCTTGCTGGCTTGTTGAACAACGCGCCCACAGCAGCCGAAGCCATTGCATGGCGAGGATGAAGAGGATGCTCCTGACTTCACAGATGAAGTCTCTTCAGCCATGATGAAAGTAAGACTCTGGTGTTGCACAGTATATTATGTGCTGAGGAAAAAAATGCAAACAACCAAGTCAAATGCGCCATCATTCCTACCAATATACTTTCAGACCAAACCTCTGTAACTAAACACATTTTGATCTAGTTCATACCACCGCAGTTTACCGTGTTTATTTCTGCTGCTACTTGTTGGTTTGATGCTATTTGACCGGAGGTAATCATTTTAAGGCACGTGTGTCTTCACTGGATTGCAAATTCTGCGCAGTTATCTGCACAGTTCTTGTTGATATTATGCATGGGCTGCACGTGTTTGGATGATGCTTCCAACGTCATTATTATTATGGAGGAAACAGCTGGAAGTCGACAGAGGCAGCGGGCACCGGTCTGTGCCTCCGGGCCAGATGGGAGTGTTCAAAGGTTACCAGTGTCTTGGATAGCTGCTTCAGGATGTGCTGCACTGATGAAGAGCATATTGGAAGCATGATATAGGTGTTTACTTAACATTCTATACACCAGTTTTCATGTGGAATATGTTTGGTAATACATAGGGGACATCCTGCCTTACAACTTCATTTTTAGATGTTTTTATTTACCAGGAAAACATTGGAAGTAACTCCAAAAGAGACAAAAAAGAAGAACATATATTGTAATTACACTTCTTTTTTTTATTTGGCATAAGTCCATCAAAGTTAGTTTGGAAATTGGCATTACACCTATTGAATAAAAGATGTAATCTGTGTTGTGCCTAAGTTATCGCACTGTGCCGGTTCTTCTTATGCAGTGATTTTATGTGCCTCATTAATCATATTGACAAATCAGTTTGAAACCTTTAGGAAGTATGGAGCATAAGCATCATATAAGTGGCAACTCAGGCAAGTCACATTTTGTATAGTCACATGTTTTCCCATGTAACAGGTTAGTACATGAAGTCCTCATGAAAACCTAGACTCAACATTAAAACAGAACCATGGCTTCACGCCATTTATTGGGAAAATTAAAAATGTAGAATTAGCGATTAGAATGACAGAACATTTTCTCTGCATCTCTTTGGTTGGTTTAGACTGGGCTCTATGTCTTAAACACATTAAAATACTTGCCCTGGTTCCTAACAGTAGAGTTTAGTGTCATAAATTAGCTGTTAGCATTAGGTGTGAGTTCAGAGACTGCAAAAAGAAATATTACAGTCTTTCCAAATGGTACAGCTTTACAATATTGAAAAGATTTAGTGATTGAACATGTTAAATGATACGACATGAGCGTGAACATTTATGTTTAGCTCTTCATTGTAGTAAAAACTAAAAATGCAATAATATAGCATCAAGTTAGCAATGTTTTGAGGAGTTGAAAATAAATGACACTGGAGACTGAAGTTGTAATGCAGATTTTAACTGGGGCTTTCTATTTGTTCTTATTTTGTTGTTTGTGGGCCCAAGACCCAGAAATCAATGAGGTCTTCTTGGAAAAGATGAGGAGAGAAAAAGAGAAATGCTTCAAACAAGGAACCATGGGTGTTTTTTTTTTGTTTTGTTTTTTTGCTGCAGGTTTTTCATAGAACAGCAACACCTTTATTAATTAGAAGTTGAACTGACAGGTCAGAATTGCACTTTATATATAGTAAAAATAGCTGATGATAGATTTTTTTTTTTTTATGTATAACAATCCTGACAGTTTGCTTTTTTATATTTCCAAGCTGAATGTTCCGTTACTTATAAATTATAATTTGGTGGGTGTGTATTGGAATCAAAGAATGATAAACCAGTTGTATGAATCTACAGAGTTTCTCTAGCGGTCTGATATAAAGAAAACACAATTTTCCTCACACTTAACAACTTGTCAGCCTACCTTTCATTTGAAGAACGTTAGAAAATACACAAGTATCTCTACAAGTTGGATCCACTGTTGGAAAAGTGTCTGTGTCTCTTTGTCCTTTTATGTGTCTGAGTGCATAGCAAGTCAGCATATAGTAATGACTGACCTCAGTGAGTGTCTGTCATCTTCCGCTGGTTTGTGGTTGCAGAACACACACACAAGTACACAGTAGACCTCATCTGCCTGTATCCCTAGCTGTTGAAATTCTATCAGCTGTCTGCACCTCCCACACAATCTGCAGTAGCAGGGCAAGCCGCTTTCATGGGTTGTGGGGGTGGAGGGTGAGCAATTGAGGTGCGTGTGTTTGCGCAAAAGGGGAGGGGGTACAGGAAGAGGCACCTGCTGGTGGCTGGTGGTTGATTTACACCAGCTGCTTTGCCACACACATGAAAGGTATTCCTGATAGGTAATTGACAGTACCAGATATTTCACAAAGCCTGGCAATTACCTGGCCTTTAGAAGCATTTTCTGTTAAGGGACATTTTGGCCGTATACTGTACGCACTCTACAAGCATGAATGAAATGGATGATAAAGATGTGTGGTGAAGAGTGTATATTTTTTAAAGTTGTTTCATCTAAAAAAGAAAAATCTTTGCCTGTGTCTTTGTTTGTATTGATACTGTAATTGAGTCTGTGCTTTGAACGCAGAGTTTACATTTCCCCATATTCATGTTGTGCTGTAACATTTTCCTCTCTGTTTTCAGGGCTGCAATGTAATGGACACGCTGTAGCTCTGTGGGTTGTGAGGCTCATAGGGACGTGCTTTGATCCCGTGCAGTTCCAAAGGTTCCAGTTACCTTACGGACTCTGCCATGGACTTTTTTGATGACCCCAACCTCTTTGTTGGAAGTTTGGAGGGGCTGGACGAGGATGGGTTCCCCTCAGGACCATCGCTCGTGGATGAGCTAAACCTCACTGCTGACTTTGAGCACATTCAGGTGGAGCCTTTAGGCCGAGGGAAACACCAGGACATGATGCCTCCTCTGACTTCCACATCTACCCATCAAACCATGCCTACTTATGGTCAACAGATGGGTCACTATATTGGCGTTAAGTCACAGAATCCTATAGGTCATGCTTTTCCTGGCTCTGTGGACACAGGTGGTGGAGGTGGTGGCATGATAGCAGAGCAACATGGCCAGTACCACAATGCCACAGTGAGCCAAATACCTCAGTCCAACGGGCTGTTCTGCAATGGCGGTAGTCCAATGTGGGGCAACCAAGACCAGAATGCAAATATGTACCACCCCTTATCTCAACAGCAGCAACAAATTTGTCATCAGCAGCAGCCACTGCACAATCAGCAACTTCAAATCCGACAACAAACACAACAGCAGCACCACCACCAACCATCCCATCATTCACAACAGCAGCACAGGATGCGACAGCAGCACCTGCAACAGCAACCAAGTCATCACCAGCAACTGTTGAGCCATGGTCAGCACCAACATAATATGCCCCTGCAACAACCGCAGCATCACAACTTCCCCTTCCACCCGGAATGTCAGCCTCAGAATCAGCAGCAAATTCACCACAGCCAACAGCAGGGTCAGCATCATGTAGCTGTCGGAGGCCCCAGGCTCCATTCAAGGGCTCTACCAAGTAAGTCCTATTTGGATAGTAAAACTGCTTCTCTGAATGTGACATGCTTACAACAGCAGCAGCAGAGCAGCTATCAGATGATGACAGGAGGTCAACCAGGAGACAATAACTTGCCATTTCCCATGCATTCATCGTCTATGGTTCACTCTATGCCCAATTGCTCTGTCAGCTCTGCCACTGCTTACCAGCCGCCTCAGTACCCTGCGTACCCTGGAGAGCCAGAACTGCCCAGCCTCAGTCAGCAGCCTCTGTCCTCAGCTTCGGTGTCTAGGCCCCTGACCACTACTGCACCCCTCACTTCCACCATGCCTGATCTCTCAGGAGCACCATGTCACTTCCCATCCCCAACAGCTATTAGTCAGCAGAATACACCAGTAAGTCAGGCAGAGGAATGTCCTTTCCGGTCTCTGCGTTGCTCTGGAGAAACACGGGGAAGCTGCAAGTCCTCTGAGATGTTTGGAGACTCTATGAGCTGCTACCCGAGCATGGCCAGCCAGACTCGCTATGACCAGGAGCACCAGAGCTGCAATGCTGTCAACACAAACGGATACCAAGATTTGGGAGATAGTCTCCTGCATTCAGAGGCTCAAGATGGAGACTTGGAAGGACTGGAGCCTCCTGACCTCCTGCCTGACCTCCTGCCCCAGCTGGAGGCTGCTCTCAGCCAAGAGGAAGAATCTAACTGTTCCTGGGCTGATTCCATTCAGGAGAGGGGACATGAGAGGAAACCACCACCTGTCGAGTACAGGGAAGAAAAGGTAATGAAATATTAAAACTCCATTGAGTCATACTTTGTTTGCATCTAAAGCATCATCATCATCTGATCCGCTAAATCCATTAAGTTCTTGTTCATGCTCATTACAAGTCACATGCAAGATCAATGCTTCAGGGGAATTGTGGAATATTTTAACCATCTTTAAATGTTGAGTATTTGCGTAGCCCCACCATAATTCCCCTTTGTCCTCCTTAACTTGATCTTTGTAGATGTAGGCAGGAGGAGGGTAGTCCAGGTTAATACCTCTAAAGCAGTTAAAGAAATCAGGTATTATACTTGATATCTGTTAAAATATAGTGAAAACATTTCTTTACTGACTTTAGGCTGAGTTTATTTTCTCTATCTATGTCATGGAGCACAATTTATCAGCCGTGCATATAATGTTTAAATAATTATACCAGATAGAATACGTGCTTCTCTAGCAGCAAACCTGTGACCACTGGTGAATTGGAGAACGGTGGAGAGGCCATACCTAAGGCTGCCTGAGCTTTCCTAATGGCCTGTCCAGCCCAGCCGGTCTAACTGCCCAGTGGTCCGACAGCAGGTCAGGCCTGATTAGGCTAAGAGTGGCAGGAGTGTCTTCAGGACTTAGCTGTAAGCATACTTAGGGCTATATCAAGATGTGGGTCAGGGCAAGCCAGAGGCACTTGCTCACTGCCTCGCTGGAGTGTGGGGGAGGTTGCATGCTGTTGTGGTAGCTGCCACAGTTTCTGTGTGTCTGTATGTGTGTATGTGTGCACGTGTGAGTGAGTGAGAGGGCGGGCGAGAGAAAAAGAGCATGGTGAAGGAGAGTGGTTAGCACTTCAAGCAGGGGGAGGGGGGCTGGGGAGATGGAGAAAGCAGTATCTCATGGAAAAAGGACAGCTTAGGAAAGAAAAGGAGAGACAGAGAGGAAGAGCATGAGAGACAGAAGAGAAGCAGAGGGGGAGGTTGGGAGAATGCATTAGCTGGCTGTAACAGGCTTGAGGCGGTTCCTGGACCTCAGTTGGCTAGCAACTTAGCAGCATCCAGAGAGCGCCGTGGCCCACAAGTGACACATGACCAGCAGCAAAAACAGCAGATGTTATATCATGGCCTGTACTCTTAAAAAGGATGTACTTTGTAGTACAAGCAAACAATGTTATTTCAAAAACATATGTTTTCCTGACAAATAAGGAGTGTTACACATCAGAAATGAGCAGAGTACTTTTCATACCAAAGCACAGTGTTTCTCCTTGGCACTGATAAAACAGGAGTGTTTTCTGACTTTGTCTTAACAGACCCCCCTGAGGGAATTTTATCCTATCAAGGCAAAGTCAGTATCATCTGCTATTTCTTTTCTAATCTGAGTAACCCCTTTAAATTTCTCTAAATGCTTCTTGATGGCAGCTGACCCCATGGCTTCACTCTGCCCCCAGTTCTGAAACTAAACCTATGCCTATGAGCCAAAATGTGACCTGTGAACTGAATGCAGCTTCCACTACAAGCAACAGGCGACAGTAAAATCGGTGGTCTACTTAAACCAGGCTCATCCACCCAGGCCATTTGTCCATCTGCAAAGGTCCTTGATTGAAATAAGGGCATGAACCAGAGCCATACAAACAAGCCTCTCCCTGTCTGTGTCAACATCCAGCCCTGTGTTGATGCTTGCAGGCTGACTGTGCTATTCATGTTCACTGATGTGTGAAGAGCCTGCTGATAGTGTGTTTGCTGAACAGGCAAGGCATCAGGGGATAGCTGCCCACTCTTCACTCCCCCACAGTGGATGTGGCTAATTAGGATTTCCAGTGGTTGTAATGGTCAGCTACAGCTGTGATGAGCAGTTGGGGCACAGGATTGAATTGTTCTCACTGGTTGTTGTACATGGAGTTGAAATTGAGCAAATAATGTTTTAGGTGTTGTTATGCATCTAATTTCATTGAACCAATATGTTTATAACTCCAACATGTTTCATGAATCATTTGTGGAGTATTCAAGATTGCTAGGGGCTTCCTCTGAGGGGGTAATTTAAGCTTATCGATGTCAAACCCTTTAGTGAGACATCCTTTGAGCTTAAAGGTGTTTTTTATGCTTAGGTGTACTGATGTGAAACAGCAGGAGGTCATTATGCTGTGAATGATAAGGATTCAAGAATGGCTCTCAGATCTGATATCTTAACATCTCATGAGGGAGTGGGAGACAAAATAATTGCTAAATCTAATGTAATACATTACATTACTTTGTGGTAGACCACAACTTACAGCATGGAAATTATTAGACTGCAGTTACAAAGCAATAAAATATTTAATATTTTTCACAAATATGACTTTTAAAAACATCTGTGGTTTTTACTGTATGTGCAAAATGTGAGACTGAAATCTAGCATGGGACACGTGACAATTTTGCTTCACAAATTTAATAGAAAGAATTTAATAAAAACATAAGCTGTATTCAAATCAATGACAACGAAACCCAGTTTTCTCAATAACAAGTAGTATGAAACTGAAGAACATCTGGTCTTGAAAAACAATGTATAAACAATTAACATTCATTAATTAATATGCGCTACACAATGGCATAGTGTATAGCTTTATGTAACTTGCACTTTATCAATAGCAATAAGAAAATTGTTTGATAGAATGTTCAATAGCTTCGTTAATTCTGAGCTCCTGTGAAAGTACATGACATACACAAAGCTGGTTTGCAAGAAAATCTCCCACGTGTCCTCCCACCCTGGCTAATAAACAGAACATCATATCCCTTGATAATGGAGTGTGTTACAAGTGACACAAAAACAGCCAATTCATTTAACGGGTATGTTGTTTTGGTTGCATGTTCACTAAGCTTGTGAAAAGCAATATCTGCTGTTGAAACATGAGTGAGAAAGTGTTTTTTTAAAATCACACACAGCTGTGGCATATGTAGTCTTCTTTGGAAATACCAGCAAGACTTGGTGAGTGGAAATCAAGGTAGCTAGCTGTCATAGCCATGCCGTTGACGGCAAGACAAGTTAATGATTATAAGTGGTTGGTAATACGTAACGGAACTGTAACACCACCGAAAAAGAGTGTGGCACACCATCAGCCACTTCACAGCACAAACACCATATGATCAATTTATTAAATCAACACACCAAGACTGTACATTCGGTGCTGCACTCACTACACTGTGTGAGAGCAGAAATGTCAAACTGAATAAATGTCTCTTTAAAACTGCAGGAGCTAAAACCAGGGAAAAAATGTCAGAATTTGAAAGGAGTTTTTTTTCCTTTGGCAACTCTTTCCTCTTGGTCCAAGTTAAATGAGAAGATGCCATGTTACGTTGCAATGAAAAAGTTTTTCCATAGCGGCTGAACATGACAGAATCTGAACAGCAAGTTACTCACTTAATTAACCAGGTTACCCCAGTGGGTCTGAAAAACACTAGATATTCTACAGCACAAATGTAGACGTGTCAAACAAAAACTCAGTCAACACTATCTGATGATCTTCATGTGCTGTGTCAGCCGATAGTTTACATTATTCATCTCTTCACTCTATTTTAAGACAGAAGACAGCCTCAGTAAAACCACAATACCCCCTTAAACGTTCTGCCCCCTCAAATGAAAGTTTATGAAGTTTCAGGATGTAAGGAAAAGGTAAATGAGCTTCACAACAGCGGGAGACGTAGAGGAATTAGCAACATGTGTTAAGTTTCACTTTCACTTTGTAAATGGAAAGAGGAGATGTATGGTCTGTGCGATTTTCCAAATTGAGATGTTTTTAACTTGCCAATTTTGTAACTACAGTGGAGGAATAGTCAAATCTCCACATTAAAGATGTCGGCAAGTTGATAGGACCAATATTTTGGGAGAAATTAGTAATTTTGGAATGCAGTGGCCTCCCAATGGAAAAACACGTAGCAATGCCCAGAATCATAGAAACAAAGTGGGTTACCTAGCAACAGATAAACAATAGGGCCACATTGCCATGGTGTCAAATTTCATGTGCAGAAAGGGACATGCCAGCTTAGAGGTTATTCAACTGAAAATGCCAGTGGAAATTTCCAAGAAAGTAAAGAAAGTCAAGGAATGAACTGTATCTGTGGTAGAACCGTGGTAGTCCTGAACATAATGTCAGAACTCCTAAGATAAGTTTAGTTCTACAATGGGGAAATTACTTCTGTCGCAGCTGTTTAAGGGAAGCAAAATAAAGTAAAATAGAAATCTAAAAATAAATAAGTATAAAAATAATTTAAGAAGCAAGACATTAACAGTATTGACAGTAAATCTTACACACTGCTGAGGAATATTTGTACTAGAATTATATTTTAAAGCTTCCTCTCCCAGAATGGGGTTTGAAGCTGTATCTATTGGGTCACTGAATTTTTCAGAGTAAAATACATAAGAATAATATAATATGTGAATTAATTTTTAGAAGAAGAGTCTTCCATGGAACTTAATAAATGTCCACAGCAACCTGCATCATGTGAAAAAGTAGTGAGAAGATAATGACATATT
>JAPQRQ010000018.1:38456719-38467606 GCA_037367365.1 Apogon talboti | reverse complement strand
TATATATATACTGAGTATAAGTATATGTAGGCGTTCCTTGCACAGCTGCATGAACCCTTATGACATAATACAATTCAATACATTTCAGATCAGTGCCTTACTCTGATGACAGACTGAATGGAGTCAGGGTTGCTCGGTCCGGACAGTGGCTTCTGCTGTCAGCCTCAAGCAGATTTCCAAATGATGGTCAGTCTATTTGGATTTAATAATCTTTATATAGGAGAGATGACTGCTGTCAGATTAACAGTGAATTTTAGTTTCCTCACCTCTCTGTTTCTCACCTTGCTTTTCAGAATGGTTTTTATGGTCAGTTCTAAATTGCCTCTCCACATTATCCTTCTTTGGATAAATTGACAGATCAGACACACACTTAGAACATGACAAAGTGAAAAAAAGTTTGCCCATTCCACATGTAAGTGGTGACTTTTTGCTTTCTTACTTGGTCCACCTCTCTTGTTCATTTTTACAGCCCTTCGTTATGCTGTAAATTGGATGTTAACTCGTTCCCTTAGCTGGCTGGAGTTTGCAGTAGATCACATCGTTAACCACACGTTTAACCGTGTGTGGTGACGCTGTTAGAAAAGACGAGATCTCAGACTGGACGGCCTGTATGTCAAAATGTAAATACCATAGGGAGGATAGATGATACACACCTATGGGACACCCTGATCTATTATCACTGTGTTCAAGACAGAGTCGGAGCATGTTCAGAATAACATTCAAAGGACATATTTGGCCTGTCTATGCTTTATTTTGAGAGCTTTATTGAAGAAAGTGAGGGGACAAAGGCAGAGAGTGGTCCAGGCAGCTGTGGTAAAATAACCACAGTCATAACAGTCTAACCTAAGCTGTAGACCACAACGAAAAAGGCTTGTTATTGTCCAAAGCAAGTACAAGGAATTCTAATCGGGCTAATGTTTAAATAGATGGCACAGGAAGAAAAACAATGATTTGACTGTTACATAATGGATCAGTATTCAATTATGCCTTATTTATGTATGTTATTATTTAAGAATGTTTCTTTTGACAAATCTGAAACACAACATCCCCAGCAGTAGCCTTCTTACCCTCTTACTGACAAGTTAAACAGTAATTATGTGTGTTTTCTTTTTTGTAAATAATATAATTGTGATTAGGGCTGCTCATTAGGCATTGTTGCATACTGACAGCGTGATTTGTGATAAATAAACAAATTAACCCTAGAGTTGTCACCAAATTTGTGCTTTAATCTGAGGGTACTCTTCTGGAGTGGTGTGAAAGCATCCAGGGCTGCCGTTGACGGGTCCAGCGCCGGGTGTGAATGCCGGATACATGCTAATATAATAACATTTCTTAGTCACTGTGTTTTGGTGTTTTATCATGCATGTTCACGTTGCAGTAACAATGAAAATGTGATTTATTGGCCAGCACTTATTATCATATAAAAGAGGTAAAGGTACATTTTCTTAGAATATCTGTCTTGTTGGAAGACAGCCTGTGTACCTGTGAGATTGTCTTCACAGACAGTTGTCTTGTGCTAGCAGGAGGACAAACCTTATTTCATCAGATTTCATGATGTGTAAAGCACTTCTTTTCAGCGTCCTAATTCCTTAGAATCAATAAAAAGGTCCGTTCACCCAATCATCCAGTACTTGACCTGATCTCTACATAGTTCCACTCTCTTATCTCAGACATGGATAAACACTGTTTTTTTTTTTATAATCCCCAGCTTGTGGTGTTACTTTGACAAACATGCTGAACTCTTTTTTTAGATAATGCTAGATATTGTTTCCTCACTGGATGTCAGAGATGAGAGCTGCTTTTCATGTTCTGTTTTTTTTTTGGACTCCTCAGTCATTTTTGAACGCATCTACAGTTCAACGTTTCCCCTGAACTTGCCGGGCATACTTCCAGCAGTATGAGCTACTATAATTCAGACTGGAACTCAGCTCATATTCAGTGTGAATGTGCACTGTTCCCTCACAGTGACCTGATCTGAGCTCGTCCTCAGCCACCTGTTCACAGTGCAGCAGATGACTCCTGTCCACAGCCATACGCTCACTCACTCACCTGCGTGTTTGCTTCCAGTTGTCACAGAGCTCAGCTGAACTGAAGAGATGCATTCTTTTGAACTAATCAGCCAGGAACAACAGAGCACTAATCAGATCCTGACAGCTGCAGGTGAACCACATGTGCGTGGTTGCCTGTAGACAGACGTGGGCCCGGCTCCCACTATAATGAAGGCGTTGTGAGGCTCTGGCAGTAAACCCACCTCCGTCCCCTTCAACCTCATCCCTCCCTCTGCTTCTGTCTCTGCCTGGCTTTCTCTTTTTTTTTTTTTTATCATCCTAAGGTACTTCCTCTCCACTCAAACAGTTCCTACCGACGTTCCCGTTAATGAATGGCGTCATCTGGCTTGCTCATTTTACCAGTTTGACTTCATTGCCTGGTGAATGACCTGCTGTGCCACATCATGACTCAGAGCAGCTGCCATTAAAAACTAACCTTCAAGAAGAAACTTTTCAATCTGTTTGAGACACATCAAGGACAGTTAACACTGGAAAACTTTTAACATCCAACATTCACAGCACATTTAGTTTACGTACCTCTTTTTGCTCAGAGCTATAACTTAGAAAATTACCCGTTTGTTTTTTTTTTTCCACATATCTTTATTGGATTTTAACACATTACATATCTTTTCTGACATGAATTGGTAACATTCTGCGGGTCTCCCATGAGGGTCCCGCCGATACATAATCAAACATCATTTAAAAAAAAAAAAGGGGGGGGGTGTAATTGTGTAGATGAGCCTTTCAGTAGCTGTGCAGGATGAGTGTTCGGCTATCCGTGAAGTCAACGATGTCCAGTAAACACTTTTCCAATGTCTAGCTATAAGACGCTTTTCATGTGTTCGACAGAGGTTCACCAGCCTACTGTCATGAGTTTCTGGAATAAGGCCTAGAATACAGATCTCCAGGCACAGTGGGATTTCTTTGTCTATGATATTGGAGATTATGTTAATTATCCTGCTCCAAAATTCTTGCATATGTTCACATTTCCAAATACAGTGATACACCCTATTTGATTTTAAGGAGATTTCACTTTTTTTTTTATTATACTAAGAATGTGTGATGTGAGCCAGATGTCTTTCTTTCTTTCTTTCTTTCTTTCTTTTTTTTTACCTGATATTTTTACTGTAGTTTGTGCACACAGAGTTTATTGTGATACACTCCTTCTTGATGGACTTTCAGATATACTTAGGTAATATGACAGAACTTGTAAAACAACCATGTGAACAGTTGTATTATACTGAGTATTTTTTGTTTGTTTCACTGTATTTCATATTTCTTCATGGGAATGTTAGTACTGATAAAAGAAACTGCACAACTGGGCAACAATTTGCAAAACTTCAGAAGGCTTGAGATTTTACAAAAATGTGTGAAAATGTGGAGTTCAGAAATATTCAAATAAAATACAACGCTGATAAAATTATAAGCACGCTGGGAATTACAAGATGTTATTTTACATGGAGCTGGTACCTAAAATATCAATGTCAAATCAGGAACCAAAAGATGTTTTTTTACTCGACACAATTTCATTAAAGTGTATGAAGGTCGAGGCCATTGAACGCCATAGTGTATATCATATTTATGTAAAAGTGTAATGTAGGTTGAAATGTTTTACTCACTAGAGAGACATACATACATACAGTATGTATAGAATTTGCCCAGTATCAGAATATGCAGCTACCTACCTCTGTTCTGTTGATAAAACTTTAAGTCACAAAATGTTTTAACAATATTTCAACATATCTCCAAAACTGCACAAAGTAAGTGAACAAGTAACACAATATAAACATATTTTTAAAACTTTCTAAAGTGCGTTCCCGCCTAAGCTCACATGGGAGTTTTTCCTCATTTAACATTCAAGAAATT
Organism: Apogon talboti; assembly: GCA_037367365.1. Lineage (NCBI taxonomy): Eukaryota > Metazoa > Chordata > Actinopteri > Kurtiformes > Apogonidae > Apogon > Apogon talboti. Next base: position 38,463,692 of record JAPQRQ010000018.1, on the reverse strand, counting down.
TCATCGAGTTGTGGCTGAAGTTGTCGCTTTACAAAAGTGTGACTGCAGACTTCTTTTAACTGTGTCCATCTCCCCCTGTTCTCAGTTCTCCCTTGTGCTGAAGCCGGTCGTACAAAGATAATTAGGTCTAACATACTGCACCTGTAGCAGTTCATACGGATGTGTGTGCGCTCACAAAGCCTCTCATCAGGAATAAAAATGACCGTCTAAGCTCGGTTTGATTAAAGAATGCAGTCAATTAGCTGAATGCTTAATAGAGAGCTAGTCTTTGTTAAAGCTTGTTGAATGAAAGTTGCTTGGGAGTGTAGCTGGGCTTTATGCGACGAGGTATGTCACGTCTGTAGTTGGACCAGTTAATTAGTTGAATCCTGTGCACTAATTGCTGCATTTGCACAGAATCACTCATGCAGGGATATTTTACAGTGTGTGTGAGAGGATGGAGACTGTGTAAATAAGCATTTTTATTGGTGTACAGCCATCCTCAACTTTTTAGTTTTACGGTTCAATCAACACAGAGGACAGGAACAGAATATCAGTGTTGGTCTCATGCAGATTGGAACCCTTAAAGACTGTTGACTTCCAAATGATTTTTTTTCCCTCTACATTTCACCTTTCCTAAGTGATTCATAACCATTTACTGTAGTATTACCCTCTGTATTTTGCATTTTTAAGTTGATTTCAGATATTTTTCTATATTTAATTCAGTGATCATGTAGATGTTCATTAAAGCTCAGAATAAATCTAGAGTTTAATACAGTCATGGTAAAAATTATTAGACCACCCTTGTTTTCTTAAATTTCTCATTCATTTTAATGCCTGGTACAACTAAAGGTACATTTGTTTGGACAAATATAATGATAACAAAAATAGCTTTTAAGAATTTAATTTAAGAGCTGATATTGAGCCATTTTCCATGGTTTTCTCGATAATAACCAAAATCACTTCAGTTCTTACATCAGTAGCTATGTCATTGTACTGACTAAAACAGTGCTTTTAGGGATTCCATGTTTTCGTTTCTGTCTGTTTTTTGTCACATGATACACACAGGAGTTAGTACTTGATTGTTTTTGATGACTGCAGCCATGCGTTTTGGCATGCTCTCCAACAGGATGGTCTAATAATTTTTTCCATGACTGTATATCAAAACGGAGGAAACTGAAGAAAAAGTGACTTTTTAAATAAAATATACCATTAACTGACCATAAAAGTGTCTCCAACCACTGTCATTTATCAGACTACATGGGTTTTACTGGTGAATCAATGTTGCAGAAGACGGCGGTGTTTGCATTCCGATGATTATGGAAAGATAAACTGCATTTACTTCAGTTATTTCCATGTATTGATAGGAATAGTGGATCAACAGGTATCAAACATTTTAGATCAGTTGACGGTGACTCTGTGGGTTAAGAAGCATTAGACTGGAGTTTTAGTAAGCGTAGACTGGAGTTGGTCTACATACAATTCCCATCTGACCACTAGCAGCTGTTAGTGAAGGGAAAACAGATATCATTAATGGCATCTCCCCAGCTTTCTTTTTTACCTTTGTAAGAAATCCACTACAAAGCTGCATCAGTGGTTTGTGTTCAAAAATCAGCTGTTCATTACATGCAGTTGAACGACAGGTAGCATTTATCCACGACCATGAGTAAAGCCAGTTTTAATAAGTTGATCTAGTATCATCCCATGTCTTTGCACAGTATTTCCATGTGTCTAGAGAACGGTCTGTGGTCACACTGGAGCACAGGCCCGGCTGTAGAGAAAGGCCAGAACCGTGCTGCGCCGTCAGGCTTTCATCAGATTCTCTAGAGGGCACACTCCTCAGCCCCTACTTTACCTCTTGGCCATGTGAAAAGGATCATTAGTGCATGGTGCAGTATTTAATTGGTTGAGGAAGCATTGCTGTACATCATGTCTCTTTTCATTTATCAGCCCTGCCGCTGCCTCATACGTACTCTGGTTTGTCTGCAGTGGCCTGCAGCCTCAGGCCTTATTAGGGCACCTAATTTTTTCTATTCCTAATTATTTCCAGTGAGGGATGGCCCGAAAATGATCATGATAAAATGGTATATCATACCACGATTCATTATTTTTATATTATATGTAATAATTAACAAGAAATAACATTCTATGCATTTTATTTTGTCTTTGGGGTTTATTTATTTTTATAATTAAAACACAGAGTTTCAGGTTTTTATTGTTTTATTTGACTTTACTATAATTCTCAGCCACTAAACCTGAAATTATTACTAATTTGACATTCTTTATGATAATTGTTATAATTGACTGATATGAAAAGCATTTGTGGCCTCATGGCCCCCACCTTATGTTTGCTTACCCATATGTACAGGCACTAGTTTTTGTTGATGAGGGATCTGGGTTTTTTTACACCTTTAATTAACACGGAAGATGAACAACATTCCTACAAAAGTGGACTGAGACATATTTTCAAGTTAAAGCTAAGCAGCTGTTGAGGAAGATGATTAGTTTTTATCAGATATGTATATTTTACATGTTTTTGTATGATGTCAAGAAAACTGTAAGCAAATGTGTGTGCTGGTAATGGGCTGGAGATCAGCCACCAGCGCAGCTTACTGCAAATGAAACACATCTGAGAAGCACATGCAAATCCTTGATACAGTTTGTTAATTCTAAAGGGAAATATAGATACTTATTTAGTCAATACAACTCTCCGGTTTTTTAAAGAATGATGCATCTGTTCACACATAATCCTGATCGCACACACAGATATGGGTGAAAACTGCTGGCATGTAGGGAAATTAACTAAGCCAAATATAGATTTCTCTATTTTATACTATATTTAAGTATTTAAAAGCTTAGTTAACTAACCCTGGCATGTCATTATCGATGTGCAAAACAGATGAAAGCGGTCATCAATTTTGGTAATCAGATGTACCATGAATAATGTTAACAACGGGGTGACATCAGCTGTGGATTTGTAGCTGCAGACTCAAAGCACTGACGGGACCTAGGCATCTTGTTGTTTTCAGTCAGGACATTGCATGCTCTCAGTTTTCATTTATCTTATCTTGAGTTAGTGGGAGCTCAATATAAAAAAAAAATGGTGGTAAAAGCACAAAAAACAAGAGCAGGACTGGTCTAATACAGGCTCCTTTGATGAGGAAGTAATGGGTTGTTCAGAGACAGACACCTGTGCCTCTACCGCCACCATACCTCAAATGCGCGCACACGTTTTTTGTTTTTTTTCACCCTGTTCCTTTTACCCGATCTGCTACTCCCCTCCCCTTCCTCTACTCCCCTCCCCTACTCCTCCTCCTCCCCTCCCTCATGTGTCCTCAAAGGAAGCCACTCCCCCTCATACTGAGCTGCCAGGGCTGTTTGCATATTAACTGTTCAGTTGCCAAGGAGCTACGTATACCTTCATGCCATGTGAGCACTGAGGCATGTGTATGCTGTTCTTCTTATCTATTTATTCTCTTGACACATAAACACACCTGCCAAGGAAGAGAAAATAACACAAACTTGTCCTTTTATGGCTCAGACGTCTGTCATCATTTGCCTTGTTGCCCATCATACCGGCTGTAGTTGTCACTGTTTTAGGTCCATGTTGGTAATACAGAGTATATGATGAGTTCATCACACCCGTTGCACTTTTGATCTGTGTATGTGTGTAATTAAAGCCTACCCAAGGTGCTGTTCCCTAGTGGGCAGTATCTGACAGTGGATTTGTTTAGCTTGGAGAGGACGCTGTTGCTCAGCTCTCTGTAAGCATGTGGTTTGCTTTTAAGTCCAAACTCCAAGGCCTTGTCTGGCAGCTTCTGGTAAAAGCAGCCTGTGTCATACACACACACACACACACACACACACACACACACACACTGAGGCATTTCTCCATCCTTGTAAAAGATAGAAATTGCAAAATGCAAAACTCCTCTTGTAGCCCCTCGTATGTACACAAAACTCACATACACATTTTAAATAAGACTCTCCACACCATTCAGTATTTAGCATATATTTTTTATTTGGGTAATGTGTTCAACATGCAATGGAAATTCAAACGCAACAAATCTGTATTTAAATGAACTTAACACTACAGACGTGATTACACTGGCATCTGACTGTTCTTCACCAGGATTTGGTGTTTACTGGGCTGAGTCTGGCCGTCAGTGCAGCTTTCACCACCTCTGTTGAAAAGGCTTCCAAAGCATGCCCTCCCCGCTGGTATGTGGGTGGCAGCACTGGTTGACCTGGGCAGCTCACAAATGTAAACCAATATTGCGCAGCTGCATGAAGAGGGGAAAAGGGGGATGGCTGCATGAGAACCAAGCACATTCAGCTGTTTAGGCTTAAAAAATACAGGTTCAGAAGCTGATGAGTTATCTGTCATTACTCAAGCCTTACTCACTAGAGCTCTGTACAGTACTGGCTTCAGGCCAGGTATGTGTCTCTGCAAAATTCCCAATACCATGTGCCAGCCGGTGCACATGGCCCCTGTATCATGCTGTCAGGAGTCTCCTGAAATGCTTGCTTGCTTTTCCTCTGCTGGCGCACACAGAGGGCGCAGATCCTGGACTCATCCCAGTTTCTCATGGCTCTTCAGTCACGCTCAGGTGACCCGCTCTTGACCCTTAACCCTCAGTACGACCTCTGGAAACTGGCTTGTATGGCAAGGAAGTAGACAGTCTGTAGACAGTCTGACAGTCTTCTAAATCTCTGCACTGTTTATATGACAAATGCATTTTTAGCCTGTGAAGATTTGTTTATCTATTGGTTCCTCCGTTTTCTTTTGGTCGATGCTGTTCCATAAATAAGTCAGCGCATCATTGGCAGAAACCTACGTGACGACAAAAAAAAAGTCCACAATCTGTGGTGTATGAGAAATCCAGAGCTTTGGGGGTTAAGCTGTGAAAGTTAATGTAATAACTGCTAGCACCATCTGCTGGCCTACTTCCTTACAAAGAGAGAGAGAGTGAGAGAGCGAGTGAGTGAGTGAGAGAGAGAAAAACGAGTCGGGTTTTAACGACATCTCTAATATTCATGCTGATGCATTTTGCTGCTTTGTGCTTTCATTTTCTGCCACTCTGCCTGCCAGAGTCTCGAGTTCGCCATACACGCCTCAGCCAGGGAGAGGGGAGGGCAGCGAGGGAGAAGAGGAAAAAGACAAGTGGGGGAAAAAGAGGAAAACACAACCGGCCAAACAAGAGAGCAAGCTAACACAAAAGCCTTTTTTTGTGTGTGTTTGTCTGTTTTGGTATTTTTTTTCTCTTAAAAAAAAAAAAGAGGGGAAAACCTACCTTATCCCAGCCGGTGAAGAGGACGAGTAGAAAGGGAAAACAGCAGAGCAGAAAAGAGCAAGAAAGACCGAGAAATAAGAGAGAGAAGGCTCAGAGAGGCATCGAGAGCACACGCGAAAGGCAGGCGGAAAAAGGAATCAATGAGAGGGGAGGAGAGAGGAGGCAGGGGAAGGCAACTCTGACACATACGCTCAGAGAGAGAGTGAGGGAGACTTGGGTGAAGCCGGACGACAGCGAAGCAGCACGCAGCAGCAGAATGAGAGCTTCCTGGACTGCCACGCACCTCCTCTACCGCCCACAGCGCTGCTCCCTCATCACCCTGTGAAGAGACAAACGAGGGTGAGAGAGAGAGAGAGAGAGAGAGGGCTCCCATGCGCTCCTCTTGAGCCCTGCCCGCTGGGGGAGGAGGAGACGAACGGCTCCAGCGCTCTCACACTGCCTGAGGAGAAGAGCTGACCGGGGAGGAGAGAGAGAGAGAGAGAGAGAGAGAGGGAGGGGAGGGGGGGACACACGGCTAAAGGAAGAGTGAGAGAAAACGACTGTTGAAATAGAGTGAGTGTGTTTGTAAGAGAAAGTGTGAGCGACCAACGGGGGAGAGGAAAAAAAAGAAACCCGGCGAAAGGGCAAGGCTTTTGTTAGCCGGTTGGAGAGGGGGAGGAAAGAGGAAGAAAAAAAAAAAAACACCATGTCTACAGTGAAGAGGCCAAGAGGAAGGGTAAGTGAGCTGCTCTGAGAGCTGGGAGGGAGGAGGGACAAGGGGGAGGAGGAGGAGGGGCCGGCAGGAACTGAACAACCTCCTCTGCTACTGGCTCATGCTGCACTGCCGCCATCTTGAACTCATTGCTGCTTTTTTCCTCCCCTTCTTACTCATTTGCTTTGCTGTGTTAGACCTTATCAAGGCACAGACTTGATTTACAGTGTTTTCTTTTCCCCACCCCCACTGTCTGTTCACTCAACACTTTGCTCTCTCATTGTGCTGTGAATTTTTCCCTCCAAGTGATCTTGCGCTGTAGTTCATGTACTGTGTGTGTGTGTGTGTGTGTGTGTGTGTGTGTGTTTGTGTGTGTGAGTGAGTGAGTGTGTGTCCTCCATGAGTTGAGCCTGTCAGTCACCAGAGACCTTACTACATGTGGAAATAAGTGAGGAATGCTACCCAGCCCAAATGGAGCTTACTCTACCTTTTGATGGGCTGTAATGGTCCCCACCGTTTTCATGGGACTACTTGCTGCTAGAGAGATTGAAATCACTGCAGTGCTGGCAGGCTGTAATTTCAGTTATTTATAGATGTATTACACAGCTGCAGTGCTCTCACTTTTGGTGCATTTTATCTTTTCTCTCCCTCTCTCTTTCTCTCTCTTTCTGTTTGATAGAATGTCGTTTTCATATTTTTTTCCATCCCCTCGCTGTTTCTTTCATGTGCCCTCATGTTCTTCCGCTCCTAAGCATTACTTTCAGCCCCTCCCCCTCTTTTTTACCATTAACTTGAATGAGAACATTCCAGCATGATCCAGTAAATTTCTTCCTAATGGCCTCAGCAGCATTGCACACGTGAAAATCATAATGCAGCTCTTGTGTGTGTGTGTGTGTTTTCCTTTCCTGCTAAATGAATTGCTAGTTCAGTTCAACTCCCTCCCCCTATTTTGTTGGTGAGGTTGAAGCTAATTCTCTTTATTTAGATAGCAGCGGAGGGGGAAAAAAGC
>JAPQRQ010000018.1:38438299-38456619 GCA_037367365.1 Apogon talboti | reverse complement strand
AACTCCCTCCCCCTATTTTGTTGGTGAGGTTGAAGCTAATTCTCTTTATTTAGATAGCAGCGGAGGGGGAAAAAAGCAACTGGCCATGCCATGTAGGCATACGCAACACATTTTTAGATTAGGTCATCCATTTATGGGTTCCCTCTGCGCTGGGCTCTTGGCCCACCACAAGGTGCTTGTGTAGGCATAACCGCAGTCACGCCATCTATTATTCACATATTATCACGTATCAAGGAGGCTGGATTATTTATGTCTGAGTTTCTATGTAGCACGTTTCAATGGGCTGATGTTAACCTAAATTAATTTTATTTGTCGGGCTCAGTGAATTTTTGTGTCACATTGTTTGTGGAGTTTCAGAGTCCTTTCTAACTGATGACAAATGATTCTTTTGGGGAAACACGGGGCTTTTTCATGTCAGAGGTCTGACTGTAGACACGAAGGTGAGTTGTGAGGATGATGCAGAGCCACACAGGGCCACCCCCCTCCCCCGGTGTGTGAGATGGGACAGCAACAAGCTCTGCTGTCTGTGTGGTTCACACAGCCTTCGTAGTTGTGTTTTTCTGAATGAATGATTCAGTGGTCACATCACACCGTCATTGTGGTATTTTTTTTCCTCGTCTTATTTGCCTGTTAGCTTAGTGTTAGCTGCATGATACTCCTCATGGACTCGTACGAGAGAACACTGTTATTTTGTATAGCGTTATTCCTTTTTGTGGCTGTGAATAAAGAGGCATCTTGAGCAGTAATTACTGCTGATCTTTTCATAGTGAGCTTAAATGAAAAAGTGTAAAATTCATAGAAAAGCCGTACCACACTCAGCTCATGAAAGGTCAATGTCAAAGTCCTTGTATGACTAGAGCGCCTTTTACACAAGTAACATCATCATTTTCATTCTGTGTCATCCAGAGAAGGCTAGATGGCATCATTTCTGTAGGAGCTTTAGAATCGATGTGATGTGAGTAAATTCTTACCACAGTTTTCTTATTTTTCTTACTCTCCTCAGCCTCGAAAAAACGCTAATGGTCCTGGGAGCCAGGTCCAGGTCCTCAGTCCCCCAATGAAGAGCAGCTCATCGTCATCCTCCTCTTCCTCATCATCCTCTTCCTCATCCAGTTCCTCATCGGAGAAGAGGACCCAGCGCAGGACACATCATCAGATGGAGTCAAATACACAGGACAAGCAGGAGAAGGCCAATAGGATAATTTCGGAGGCTATTGCAAAGGCTCGACAGCGTGGGGAGAAGAACATCCCCAGGGTTATGAGTCCTGAGAGCTTCCCCAGCTCTTCCTCACAGTATAAGGCCCATCGTGACCGAGACCATAAAGGAAACGGCAAGGCACGGCCCAAAGAGAAAGTGTGTAGGAAGGCCTGCATTGTTCCGTCATCCAAGCCCAAGCAGAAGGCCAAGATTGGGTAAGTACTCACACAGCTGTTACTACTGCTCTGCATCTCCACTGTGAATAATGAGGGGGGAAAAATCACCAAAATTCATGTGCAGGAGAGACTACACAGTACACTATGGGTTTGACTGAAAAGGTTAGAAGATAAAATGAATAATTTGATTTATAGATGTGCTTTCTGTAGTTGAAGTAACTCCGAATAGGTGAGATGCACTTGGTTTTGTAAGAACAAAGCAAAGCAGCCTCTTTGCCTCATGCATCTAGTTAATATGCATCACCCAGGGCAATCTGATTTATGTCACAAGGTCCTGGTAGAGATTCGCAGGTGTAGAATGATGCCACAAAGTTTCACATTTGCTGTTTCACTTGCTCTGATTTCGTGGATATGAAACTTGACTGCATTAATCCTGAGGCATTTAATGAGGATGGTGAATTTTTTTTTTTTTTTGTCTTTCATTTTTTAAGCGTAAGATGAATCATGAAGCAGTCACTGGTGGTAAAATCTGCACATTGTTATTGGCACAGGTTGCAGTTCTATGACATGGACAACATCAGTGAACTGCCCTTGTCGTACTGTATCAACTGGTGCGACTCTAGTGTGAATGAGCTACAGAATACAGTTTCATGAGGATTATTTGTATGAATGAAGGTTGTCTTATGTGTAGATGTGGATTCATCAGGCCACACGTGCCGCTGTTTTTTTAAAAAATGTATTTATTTATCGCTAATTATCCATAAGAAGCCTTGTCAAAAAGTGGTCTATTCTTCAAGCCGTGATTACTTATGCTGCCTTTCTATTACCATATGCAGGCATAAGAAAGCAAAGTGATGCACTGTTGTGTTCAACTGTTGTGCCTACACAGCAGCCATGGAACCTTGTAGTGGTTTAGCCCTTTTTATGTACAGGTTTCTTAAGCTGGTACAATTTTTTACTAGCGTACATTTTCTGCCTGTGGTTGCTGAGATGGAAGCTCAAAGTTCAGCTGAATTTACAGCACGTCATAACAATAAACCAGGCTCAGTCATCAGCATAGACATGGGAGGAGCAAACAGAGGCTGCATTTACATGCGAGACGGTACTGCTGCAAATATTCAGGCGAGTAGTGCTGATGTATAGATACTGCCTCCCATCCCCCAGTTTTTTAACTGCTATAAGCTATGTGTAGCTATAAGCCACACCCTACACAAGCAAATGAAATATCAGCTAGTGCTGTGAGCTGAAGGAAACAGGGGATGTAAAGATGTAGTAATATACAATATTGGCAGCAGGAATAAGAGTAAAATAAGCTTCCACCCGTCAACGTGAAGTCCTAAATCTGTGTGGATATCTCATGTGAGACTGATTGACAGCACTGAACATTAATTTCTTGCTGTATGATGGGTTGATTAATAATTAGATGAGCCAGAGAGAGGGAGGAAAGCTGTGGCAGAGAGTGGATTTTGCTTTGTGCGTGCGATAATGACAAAGTTGAGGCAGTGCTCATGTTTAGGAGATGAGTGAGAGGATGAAGGCGTCAGTCATGGCAATACTGAAAAACTAGCTCTGAAGCTTTAGCTGGCTGTGCTCGTCTGGTCATGGTTACGGCAGCTCAGGTTGTTGAGCTGTCAGGCCATTGGAAGGACTGTTGATCTGATAGGATCACTAAAACCTCTAGTTTTCATTCATTTTACCTGAGTGAAGTTGAGCTCTGTTTCATCATGATGAGTACGTTTGAGGCAAAAGTCTTGAAATTATTTTTGAGATTATTTGTAGTATGCTTGGTCAGCACAGGTTCAGTCCTGTTTGATAATGCTGACCTTAAAGGCACCGTTCCTAAATGTTCCTGTCGCACAAATACAATCTAGACTTGGTAGTAAGAATAGGTTTTAATTGGCCTACATTCTGTCATTCAAATATGTCAGTGAAAGGAAGCCTTGTTGTTTCAACGTATAGAGCTGTGTAACCCATTTTAATTCAGTGTTACCATATTTGGCCTACATGAAGAAAAAAAGCAGCAGATCAGGATGCATGCAGCATAGCCCACTTATGAAGCCTAATATTGTTTCAGCCATCTGCTTATAGCACTCATTACAGCATGCAGTTCACACATTATCAAACATCCAACTAATTTCATTTGGTCAGATAATAGATTGGCACAAGTTTACAGAAAATGTATGCTTTTGTTAGTATTTATGCTCTCATTTAGTTTTATACCAAATCTCATTCCAGCATATTTTAATCAAAATCATGCATTTTGGCTGCATTTCTAGGTTTTCTATTGTTTTCACATACTCACAGTTGTGTACACTTGCACATTAGTACGATGAGATTTTGGAGAGATTATTTAAGAACACATTGGAAGACTATTTAAGCCTATTATCCCCAGTTTTGCTTTCTTTTTGCTTTTTTATCTGAGATCATATGGAGTTTGCTCTGGTCTGTGTGAAACATAGGTTTTTGTTGAGAAAACAAGTTCAGATGTTGTACTGGACTCTTGGTGCAACTGTGGTAATGACGTTTAGTTTTGTAGCTTGTAGGAGTGTGTGAATATTTATTTTTAGGTGTGAAGATTCACATTTGGCAAAAGCTCATCCTAATGGTTCCTTTGTCTCTCATCAGGACTGCACTCTATAGAACAGATAGAGTCCACCGTTGTCTTCGGAGCTGTATTCCATTATGAATGTTTTCTTGTAAGTTAGGAATTCGAGCACGGTTCTGGTAACTCAGTAAATCCAGCTTGACTGAAGCAAGAAGGCCTTAAGTAAACATGTCTGAACAGATGCTTTTTTTGGTTTGAAAAGGAAATTGCTGAAAATTAATAGATAGTTAAGCCAGTAGCATCATGAATTTCAGTGAGGTACATTCCTATGGTTCAGTTTTTATTTTTGACTGAATCTCATTCAAACATGTTAATACCCTCTGATTCTTGGATCTGTAACAGAGCTCTGGTTAACATACCTGGTCACTTGGTAACTGTAGCAGTTGTAGAGATCTTTATTATTTTCTAGTCTAGTAGAGGGTTTTATTTGTCAAAAGCAAAGTATGTATAAGTGCAGATAAGGCGTACACTTCCAGTAGGTAACTTGTATTTCACTGTCTTTCCGTCATGGCACATGTTGGTACCACTGGGTTTCTACACCTGGAGGGGGGATAGTCTGTGTCTGTTATGAACAGAAGCACAGGAGAGAGATTCAAATTGGAGGAGAGTCCTGTGCATATGCATGCACCACCCTGGGTCTTCTATTAAATATTAATGCATCTCGGCTACAGTTACTAACCTTCTGCAAAAGTCATTACCACAGTCTCTGCTTTGTTGAGGGTGTGTACAAGCCTGTCATCAGAAATTGTGAGGTTTTTGTTTGTGGAGAGGGAGTATGCTTATTTTTCCACCGCACTTGACTGTCCTGTCTTCAAGGACCCAGGATGAGACTTTTGTACCAGGGCCTGTTTCTCTGAGACCTCTGTAGTGCCATCCTGGGTGTCTCCTAGACTCATCAGTTCTGTTTCCATTCTAGTTAGTGCCTTATGGACTCTTTAGCTGGGTGTAGACTTCCAGCTGCTTGGTAAGCAAGGCAAGGGTGATGCAGAAAATGTGTTTAATAGATAAGGAACATAAATAAGAGCAGCTGATCAAAATATGGATGTACCAGCCGATGTGACAGGTGGACAAGCAACGTAACATATGCAGGAAAAAAAAAGTGTCAAAGTGAATAAAATGTATATGTTGGTGTTTAGCATTTTAAATATTCAGTGGGCCTCATGGATTGATGCCTTTGAGGAAAATACACATATACACATGCAAGGAATGTCAGTTGCTCAAGTATAGGGCTTTTTGATTGTGATTTTCTATTTTAATAAAAGGAAAATTGCAGTACACATTGTAGTCACTTTTAGGTTTCTCCTCACTTGCATTTTCTGCAGTCAAAGTAGTTTAACAGCATAAAAATAAACCTATTTACCACAAACTGTAAGTTGGCTATGAAATATTATCATTATTTAAAAAAAAAAATAAATAAATAAATAAATAAATAAATAAATAAGGTGCATGCAATACCTAAACAGAATCAAACAGCACTTAACTACACATATATCAGGCATTTTTCGGTGCTTGATGGCATCTAAGTATGAAAACACTGAAGTTCATTTCCAAGCTCAGCTCAAGTATGTACTAATGTTTTAATTAGCTAAAAGAGGATGTGGCACTTTGAACTCAATGAGTGGATTTGTACAATTTGTCTAAATTGCCATGACAATTATTTAGCCTCAAAAGACAACAATGATTGTATTCAAAGTTCACACATTTGTGGTGAAAGCCATCCATGTAAGACTATAAGACTTGTGTTTTCGGTAAAATCCAAATTAATGCTTTTGACAGCTGGGGCTTGAGCTCTGAGTCGAATCACAATTTGGTTCCCATGTTTAAGGTAAAAGGTGGAAGGCCATGAATGTCACCTTACTATTTAGGAGGCGGACCACCGGACCTGCTTGTTTAATGTGGGAGGGTTCGAGTCATAGTAGCAGACCACAGAAAAACTAGGTTCCATTTATGAAATGAAGCCAACAGAAATGTAGGTTTAAAGATTTTCTCTGTTAGCTGGAGTGTGAATTGTGTATCAAACATTATCATGATATGACAAAATATACCTTGAGGTGATGTAAAGGATTTTTCCGCAGGCCAGGATTGACTGATCACAGCTCTGGCCAAGCTGATATTAGCTTTTTTAGGCACCATACCTGCTGAGAAATAACCTCATATAATCACTAGATAAAAGTACTCTGCAGCTCATTCCCTTTTGTGTTCCTCCCCCACCCTTACGCCCACCGTCCTCCTCCTACTTCTCCTCCTCCTCCTTCTCCTTTACATTTTTTTTCCTAATATAAATTTGGTTCTACCAGCATGCTCAAAGCTGCGGATCCAGTGTTTCCTGTGAGCAGGCATGTTATAAACATGCTGATACTACAAAGCAGCAGGGAGCAGTAAAATATCAAACAAAATGGAGCTCATGAGATCAATTACATGATAGAAAATGGAGGTTTAGGTCTAGCCTATATGCTGCAGCATATACAGTAGCTGTTCATATTTCAGCGCTTGCCTGCTAGTGTCTAATCTCTTTTGCCTCACTTTTTCATCAGGAAAAGCCAAAGCTGTTTTTTAATTAAGTGTTTTTTTTTTCCTAGTTAATCCCTTGCAAGGGTGCGTATGTGTGCATGTTCACGTGTGTGTGATGAAAAACATGTATATGTGTGTGTTGTGTATCTTCATGTTGAAGTCCTTCAAATATATGCATTCTTATTTTTCAGTTTGAGACCAATGCCCACTATTAAAATGGAGCTGAATAAAGCAGCAGTCCCTTGTGAGTCCATGTGCACTGTGCTGATACTGTATTTGTCTTGGAGTGGAGACTTGTGGCTGTTGTTACTACTGTTTCCAGTTGTGTTCTGTGTGGCTCTGAGATTATAGTGTTCTATTCACAAGAACGGGGATTTCCTGACAAGGACCAGTGCTGCTGCCTCAATAAGCCCCTCAGGATGAGAGGCTGAGACACACAGCACCAGAATTTCTAAGGTAGACCAACTGAAAGGGCGATGAAGGCCTCTCTGAGATGCTTAAGCACCATATTGTGCTCTTGGCCTGCAAAGCACTATCATTTCTTGATTCTATTAAAATCAAACCCTCACACATGCACTCCCAGTGGCGGCATGCCAAGTAGGGCAGGACAACACTGGGGGGACGAGGAATGGAGGTTATTTGGCACAATAGGAGGATGGGAGCCAAGCAGGCCTTGTTAAACGGCTAGTCTATCACTCTCTGGAGAAGTTAGTGGTATCCTAACATGAGAGATCACTCTGTTATGTCAGATCAGGGGCAACTGTTGTCTTGAGATTTAAGATTATATGTGGAGGATGACCTCTTTAAATCCCGGTGGGGAGGAAAATAATTCACTTCCCCTTCACAAGTGTATGTTAATAGTGGCGTCCTGGTGGAAATGCATCCAAATATGAATGAGCAAGTGGAGTGTGCAGTTGTGAAATGAAGATAAGCTTGTGAGGGCCCAAAGGCATCAAGAGGAACGAGAAATGAAAGACTATATTTATTGTGGTTGTATTTTTGTGTGTGCGTCAAAACATTTGTACTGAAGAAATAATTAAAATGCCACCAAACAAATGACAGAAAATTAAATTAACTGTATTTTAGACGTGCAAAGTGGTTTTGAAATGAAATGTTTGTTTCTAGTGCTAGTATCAAAATAATTAGACAAAAATCAAATGCAGCCTTCTACTCATACACAACACAAGCACAATCAACACTCTGTTTACTACTGGGTTGCAATGAAGACTTAACAAGAAATTCCACTCATCCAAGAGAAATATCTGAGAGCCAATCCTCTCTGTGGTGTGTGAGGATCTAAAAGTATGGCTCCTTTTTACTAATGTTAGTGAAATATTGGTAATAATTCGATCATATTTGGTTTGATATTAAATCACTCGCTAATCCTCGGCTGTAAATTGTCTGTTCCTAATTTTTATATATTTTCATTGTGTTCTCTGATGACACACTGATTGCAGCTTTTTCTTTTTCTTGTCTTTTATTTTGGCTAAATATTATACGGCAGTTGTTTGCAAAGGTTTTGCCAAATACTTAATAATGACTTAAGTGGCTCAGTCTACCCAAAACCAGCTTTTAAATAAGTTTGCATAAAATAACTCATTAAAAAGATGAAACCAAACATTTAACTACATATAGTTTTGCAGGGCAGATTTTACTGGGGTGTGTGTCAGCTGATAAACGCAGTAATATAAGCTGGGCACGTGAATGTTAATACATATTTCAGATATACAGTAGTTGAAATGCTGGCATTTTCTAATTGTACTGGACTGTGATGATAAGTTTTCATTCAGTCACTCTCTTTATTTTGCTGTGCGTTCAAGCAGCTCGTGCTAAATTCCCAGTTCTACCCTTCAGGATGCCTTTTTTTTCTCAGTAAGTGGTTCACCTGAAAGTTGGAGTTTTGTCTCTGTCATCAGAGCTCCTATATGTCAGCTAGTGTGGAGGCGATTGAGTCAAATGGAGTGTGTGCTCCACTGCTGCTAACCCCTGGGTGGGCCTGTGTGTCATCCGCTGTAGCCCCCTCACTCAGATGTGACTTGGGCTTGTTTTTCCTGTGTGTGTTTCCAAGGTACACTTTCCATCCTTGCATTATCTGCACTGTGCTATGTTTAACATACAGTGGAGCCACCTTACCGCCAGTGTTCTGTCTGCTCCAGTTCGATTGATGATTTCAGCCTTAAGTATCTTGTTTGCAGGTTTTCCCATATGGGGATTAGAGAGATGCTTTAGCCCTGTTAGATGCTGTTAGCTGCTGAACTGCTGCCTGGTGATGTGACACTGTTATTCTGCTGGGCCCATATGCGCCAGCTCTTATTTGGTCGAGGAAGAACACTGTGTTCTATCTGATTGAGCTGCTTTATAATATTTTTTTTCTATCCTTAGGTTCACAGCTGTTTCACTCAGTTTTGTCTTTTTTTTTTTTTGGCTCTTGGTTTTGTCACTCTGACTCGACACATTTCTCAGCCATTCATAGTGTCACAGGACATGTACCTGCTGGTGTTGTTTTTCACAGGAAGTGATGTCATTATGAACATTGCCACCCACAATGCCAGATACACTCCCAAGGGTGCGTTGCATGGCAACCATAAAGTGTCATTGTCAAGAGGATTTGTGAAATGTAATATCATCCAGAGGGGGCAGGGCCATCAGACAGAAGGGCTAACGCTAAAGCTCATTGCCTCTGTATGAAGCTGCTGTTTTCTACTTTTCACACTCAGATTATGTTTAACGGTGTGTACCTTAAACATATTTAATAAAGGTTACAGTTTAGTCTTTGTATTACATGTTGACAGTAATGTTTTACCCATTTAAGATATTTAGCTGGCGTTACACTGACAGATTCATTGTTAATGTGAAAACTGGTCACAGTAGTTAGACCAGCTTATTTAATCCTGAGAAACCATTGACCTTTGAGGCTTTTTTTGTTTTATGTCATATGTTGGCTAATAGGGGACCCAATCAACACCTTACTCATGTGGTTTGAAAAGAAGGTTGCATAAATTTGCACTAAAGTGGATGTATAAATAGTTTTTTTCTGTATTACACACAGGTTAATGGATCTCCATGTAAATAAGGCTTGGGTGAAAAAAGAATGTCAAATTTGCAAATCCTGACAATGTTTTGGACGCTTTAACTCTATGGATTGACTGACAGCTTGTAAAATAGCAGAAATAAATTCAGCACTCACAGAGGGGGCCATATGTGGGTAGATTAGTAGAGTAATTTACAGAAGGTGGTACAGCAGACTGGCAGGTAAAAGGTTCCAAAGTAGTCATGCAGTAAAAGAAACTCTCCTTAGATCATTTTTTGTCATGTTGCCCATCCCTAATTGTCAATAATTTATCATGCTGAAGGGAAAAAGATAATTCTAAAAAGCAGCGCAAAATAAAACAGTTTTCCTCTACAACACTGTGCTCTTCATCTAGTTTGTTCTCTGTCTTGGCTTGCATTCGTTTTAAGGACTTAACAGTTGTTTAGCAGGCTGTTCTGCTGTCAGTTGGGCCTCCTTGGTATCCAAAAAATTACTTGTTGGCTAACAAAGATGATATTTGCTAGCAAGGGAATCTTTATTCATGCTCAGTATATTTTTAAGCAGTTGTCACACTGTAGTGTATTTTTTTTTTTTTTTTTGCAAAAAAGTAGCATATTTGTACAATGGTGTTCTGTGGTGAGACAGGTAAGATTCTGTTTGTACGATCACAGGATTTTTAACTTTTTCCCTCATTACAATCACACCAAGGCAGTTATTTCACACCTTTGGCTTCCAAGATATAGTACATGTGGAGAGGCACAAGATGGGAAGTCTGTGCATATGTGGTGAGAGAATATATGAGGAAAGGTCAAAGAAATAATGTGTGACTTTGTGAGCAACAGATGAAGAGAGGGTGAGAAAAGATGCAGCACTAAGAAAAAAAAAGGCTTCACAATCTGTAGCAGCTTGCCTCTATTCACTTCTAAGTTGTAGCTATACATCGCTCACATACTAGTAATATTAGCTTAATAGTCACAGCTTTGTGACCGAATTATGCTGGTCTAAATCCACAGACTAACTGTGAGCTTTAGCAAAGCACCAAATTCCTAACTCCATAAACCTAAGTAGCTCCCATTGTGAGCATGTTAATACGTGGAAGCATTTGCTGCCATAGTCATGTATTTTATTTATATACAAATACACATAGACTGCAGTGCAAAAGAATGTAATATATGAAAACACTCTGACAGTCTGCAAGTTGGAGAGGACAAACATCTGGTGTGGACCTTAGAGTGTGTGTGGTACAGTTGTGAATGTTTTTCTCTGTAATGCATGTTCAGCTGTGACGACATGATGCTTATTAGCTTGTTTGCCGTGGTCTCCTACTGTAAGCCTGCTGCTGTCTGATGACACAGGGCCTTTCTTCTATTATAATCCTGTAAAGATAGTCCTTCACCCAGCCAGTTTCCTTATCCACAGGAAAACAACAGTTAAAATTCCTCCCCAACAAACTCTGAAGGACCATCTGTGACTACAACTCCAGACTGTAACTAAGGACGTGTCTTGTGTTCTGGAATAAAGACCAATTGTTTTTGCCAGAACGGGTTTTACTGTAAAGAGCTGATACATAAAGAGTTTACATCAACAAAGTAGGCATACGATTTGTGTTCTCTTTCATTTTCATTATTGCCTTTAGCTCCACTTTGTTCAAGGAATGTTTTTATTTAGATGTATAGTTTCTACAGGCTTTAACAGACTGTTGTACATTAAAATTCCTGTCTAATATGAGCGTCCTGGTGGTGTTCATATTGTTCATAGTATATATATTTCTATTATTTAAACTAAATGTACAGGCTGTTAAATTATCAAAATGATTTGAGAGCATTTCAGGAGAGAACTGGCAACGTTTGCGAGGCTCAGTATTAACAGAATTAAATGCATAGAGATTTTGAAGTACGACAAGCTAAAAATATAAAGTATTTCCCCCGACTTGTCAAAACAACAGTGCATTAAACCTTAAGTACTGCATTTAAACAGGTTTTCATTCCTCTGATGACTGTCTCATCACACTTACGGTCTTCCTGTAGGAAAATTGTCATCAAGATTGGGAAGAAGAAAAAGCGAAAGCCGGAGTCTTCAGACGAGTCGGACGACGAACCTCCACCGCGACACATTTCCAAGGATGCAGACTCCGTAAGTTTCAGCATCCCCATGTCATCAAAAAAACACACACATTTCAGCCACTCATACTCATAAGCCTTTGAGTGTTTTATTTCAAGTGGAATCAAAACTAACAGAGAGCGGATAGATGTGAGAATGTGGCTTCCCTTTTTCACCCATGTGCATTTCCGAAACAAAGGGAAAGTGTCTTCTATGAACACCCTGGTACAACACAGCCGGTGTAGTGGCATGCTCAGCTTGACTCTTTGCGCCGCTGCGGGGCCGAGGGGAAGGCTTCGCAGCTTTAGGTTGATCTTGGGAGGATTGGCTGTGTGGTTCATGTGGAGGTCATGCAGTGGGTGGCTATCTCAAGTGCACATTCTTATCTCTGATGATGGAGCTGACTGACAGCGCAGAGGCATTATCTGGGTCAAAGCATAAACAATAGCACCGTCACCAGCACCTGCTGTACACACACCTTAATCATAAAAAAATGACATTATAATCATGGCACATTTGCGCGAATATTCAATGTTGTTTGAAAGGCAGTAAATTATATTTCAATTTATTCATCCGCGGCTGTGTCTTTCCTAACCTTTTTTTCCAGTTTGTTTAATAACATAACACTTGGTCAAATTAAATTATCACATAGCCTTTTCCAATCCGTTCTATTATTTATAGCCACTTGGTGTCTCCTGCCGAGCACACTGTGCAAAACGTGTGATCTGTGTAATTTATTTTATTTTATTGTGTTAATTTTTTAGAGGTGGCGAAAAATAATGATTAAAAAAATCTACGATGTTCATATTATTTGACAAAGGGTGGTGCAGAGGTTTGCAGCAGAAAGTGAATGGAAATGAAACTATGAACAAAATATGTGAGAATTTTTTATGATATAAATTGTATTTTAGTTTTTGCTGTTATTTTCAGGTTGTGGTTAATCTGTGCAGGTTAGCAGATGTATAGTACATTAGTTATTTTACATAGAGCACTTTCAATGTCTTATAAACAAATCCTGCATGGAATCACACAGAAGGGCATATTTTGTTGGGGACAATTATCGGTTATTTGCCATTTTCAAAGGACTCGTCTGAAGGAGCGTCACACAAGAGCTACTTCCTTTGTCCCATCATCATCATCCTCATCGTTCTCCCTTTCGTGCCCTAATCTGGATGTTAATTATACTTGGTAAATGGTTTTAATTAAAACAGTCTGTTGATGGCTCATTTAGGGTGATTCTGTACAAAAAGCCAAAGCAACGTGGTCACCGGTAACGACAAGGCGCCGCCGCCGCAGGGGTTCAGCCCCGTTGTTGTGGCGTGTGGCAGGTCTGACTCGGCGGCTTCTGGTCAGCTTGGGTTTGAGGATGTGAGGGTATATCTCCATGGGGATGTTGTACTCCACACCTAATTAATTTTGGCTCAGTGGCATTTATTCCTAATTAACTACATATTATCATTAGGAAGGGCTCGTGTATTGATGCAGGATAGAGCAGCCCACGCGTTTGGTAATTAGAAAGGCTTGACAGGAAGGAAAAGAAAGAAGCTGAAAGTTTTCAGATCTGTTTTTGAAATCATGTTTGTTTTTTTCATTTTTTTCACTCTGTGTGTTTTTATTTCCTGAGTCTGTACTGTAGTGACACACAGCTCTGTGAGTAGTAGTGCTGGTTCTCAGGTTACATATTGATCCACATGTTGTTACGTGGGGAGGTACAATATGAGCTAATAGCATGATGAATATTTTTGTAATGTTTTCCTCTCTCCTCTTCTTGCCTTTATAGAAGAGGCGATCTAATCGCCAGGTAAAGAGGAAGAAGTATGCTGAGGAACTGGAGGCCAGGTTGTCAGATGAGGAAGTCAAGGTTATTGTCAAAGCCAAGAAAACCAATGCTGCAGGGTCCAAGCAGCCTGCTGTTCAACTCTTTGTAGTAAGTGTTTCTGTGCTTGAGAACAAATGTTTGAATGTATTTAGTTTTAACATGCATATATCCTGTACATGTGCACAGAGTTAAAATGATGGAATTATTATAGAATTATATAACTGAATAATCTCATTAAAGGTTTACAATCTATGCATCCCTGCAGAACAAAAATGATAAAGAATCCCTATAAAGAACACATATTGTAAAACAACAGGACTGTATGCGAAGCACAGTCTGTTCTTTTCACCACAGTGTGATGTAGAAACCAGAGAACCCTGCAGTAAGCCTTTACAAAAGGGATAATACTTATTCAGTGCCCATTTTTAATAATTCAGCTGCAGCAGTGGAGAAATTAGGAGAAATATTGTGACGAAAGCTCTAATAAAAACATTTTTATAGCAGTGTTAAGTCTCTAAAAAAACCCACCCTGGTTTCTGTTGTCTAAATAAATCGTACCTTTTCATCTGCTTTGCACAAGTGGAGCCAGTATGGATCCGGCCAAGCTGGATTAAGCAAGATTTTTTTTATTGCCAAGTCAGTGTTATTTATATCCAGTAATTTTATTTTACAAATCACCACACTTTGTCCCCAGACCCTCCGTCGACGAAAACCCACAAGCACTTTAGAGGGGAAAGAAACCCCAAGACGAGCAGCAGCTTATGCAGATTCCAGTTTTAAGACATTGTCATGAAATGGGGAGTGCGTTCTCGGTATTAGAAGTGTGCTCAGACTCATGCAGAATCATGCTTTTTGAAGAATCAGAACTTGACATCAAGCATTTCATGTGCACTGCATTTGTAGGAGAATCCCAGTGAAGAGGATGCTGCAGTTGTTGACAAAATCATGTCCTCACATATCGTCAAGAAGGAGGTAATGGTTTTCTGACATTTTTTACCACTTTGTAGGGTTGTTAAGATGCAGTTGTCATAGAAGACAGTATGTAAATATTACAGATGAAAAGGGTTAATCCTAGACATTATCATGAAAAAAAATCTATTTTATGTGTTTCTATCATGAAATGCACAAACTGGTATGTGTAGAGTTAAAATTCTCAGTAAATGCATATATTTATATATAAGTAGTACACTATTGTGCAAATAGTTTTAGGAAGCCTTTAGAGTAGTGTTTTTTGTTTGTTTTTTTTGCAGCGTTGAAATGAACATGCATATTTATTTCTCAGTCTCTGTTCTTCAGATACAACAAGAAAATACAGGAAATATGGAAATAAGGTTAAAGTCAGTATTTGGTGTGACCCCTGACCCCATGACAAGAAGCGGCAAAAACCGGCATATGTTGAATGAAACCTGGAATAAAAAATCAGAAAGTGAATGACAATCATTTCATATTGTCTGAACAAAAGGATTAAAGACATGTTAAGTGTAAAAGGAAGGTCACACTAAATATGACCACTTTGGTTTATAGAAGCTGGGGTTTTTACTGAAACTTTTGTTTTTACTGCTGTACATACTACAGTAAAGGATGTAAACATGGATGGAAATGAATCTGCATGTTCATTTCAACAGTGTCAAAACAACAAATCTAAAGGCCGCCTAAAACTTTTTGCACAGTTGTGTGTGTGTGTGTGTGTGTGTGTGTGTGTGTGTGTGTGCATTAGAGGTGTTTCTGTACTTAACATGTTCTGTCTTTTTAACTCTGTAGGTTTCTCCAGGAGTGGTGGTTGAAGTGGAAGAGTTTTTTGTGAAGTATAAAAACTAGTAAGTTCATTGTTTTTCATTATAGAGGCTTTGCAAAAGAATATGAAATAAGAGATTTATGTTTGAACAAGTACTTGAAGCATAATTATTATTATTATTATTATTATTATTTTACACCATTCAATATTGCCATGTGTTATGATCAGAATTTGAAATGAATGGTGATTTGATTTTCTATTTTTAGACTAGGATTTATGGGCCATAGCTTACTATCTCAGCCTCTCAGAGAAATATATTTACTACTGACAGATATTTGTCAGGAGCCTCGGTCGCATTTATTACTTATCGTATTTTCTCAAATAAGATCCAGTAGTCAATTAAAATGTGACTCCACTGGTGGTCACAGGTGTGGTCAACACAAACGGATGAAGGTCAGCCCCAAAACACAGGCCATGGATAAGCAACTGATGTGGGTGAAATTAAACTCCACTTCATCCACTCTGTGTGTGTGTGTGTGTGTTCAGGTCTCTAACAGCAGCACCGCAAGATTCACATTCTGTCATTTGTAGGTCAAAAAGCTCCACTGCGTCAGATAAAAGCCTGTTACTTTGCATTTAACCTAAAAAAGGCCCTTGTCATGATTTGAAGAAATACAGTATCACGCTGATTGCGAAAAGGTGGACGTTTGTAAACTGTGCTTGTACATGTATGCAGATATGACTGACAGATCAGTGACTACAGAAATAGCATCAGTAAATGCTCCTGTGACCACATCTGCAATCTGTGATCACACCTGCTGGTCTCAGTGGTTGCCCCAGATGCTGTTCAGAAGGTGCTTTCAGGGTTTCTCACCCAGACCTGATATTGTGTGTGTGTGTGTGTGTGTGTGTGTGTGTGTGTGTGTGTGTGTGTGTGTCAGCTCTTACCTACACTGTGAGTGGGCCACAGAGCAGCAGCTGGTAAAGGACAAGAGGATTCAGCAGAAGATCAAACGTTTCAAGATGAAACAAGCACAGAGGGCGCTCTTCTTTGCAGATGTAAGGCTTTGTATCTTTGGACGCACATATGCTTTGTATAGTTTACATGCATCAAATATAGCGTGTGTGGCTTTGTAATGTACTGTACGTGCGGTTTGTTTATGTGGGCATACACATGTGTGTGCATATATTTGAATATCTTCACTCACAAGCATCAATACCATATCAGCTGTGTCTCAGATACCAGATGGTGAGTGGGCACTCACAATTATTCTGTCTTCTCTTTCGCTCTTATTTCTCTTTCTTTCTCAGATGGAAGAGGAGCCCTTTAACCCTGACTATGTAGAGGTAGACAGAGTGCTGGAGGTGTCTTATTGTGAGGACAAAGACACAGGAGAGGTAAGTGAACCCTCCTTCATGTAGTAATCATATCTGTGGGAAGTGTGTGTGTGTGTGTGTGTGTGTGTGTGTGTGTGTGTGTGTGTGTGTGTGTGTGTGTGTGTGTGTGTGTGTGTGTGCCGGCATGCCTGATTATGTTTTACTCCTTTACAGCGTTTTGTAGTTGCATTCCTTTCAGTATATTCTCCACTCCAGAGATGTCTTTGTATCAGAACAGTGCCCAAGGCCATCCTAATGGGCTTCCTCGCAGCTTTTGTTAATATTCTAAAAGCAGTGCTTGGCCTTGCTCTCGTCTTTTCCAGTACTTATTCTCTTTCGCCTGCTGCAGGAGGTGGTGTATTACCTGGTGAAGTGGTGCTCCCTGCCTTACGAGGACAGCACCTGGGAGCTGAAGGACGACGTGGATCAGAACAAGATTGAGGAGTTTGAGCAGCTGCAGGCAGCCAAGCCAGACTCTCGCCGGGTGGTAAGTCATGCCCACCCACATTCCTCGCATATCACAGCATTTGCATTTTTCCTCTGACGCTCTTATATTGATTACATTTGATTTCTAACGCTGCTGGCGCAGGTTAGAGACTTGCTTTAAGGGATGTTCTCTTCTAAAACAATCTTACTTTCGTAGCAGTTTGTATTACTTACAGTATGTGGAGATTTGGACAAAATGTGTGTTTTAGGGAGATTTGTATATTGAAATTAATGGGATTCAGTAGCGGACATGAGAGTAAAAACAGATAAAGAAAACACACACAAAACAGAAATTAACATTTTAGGAAATAAATGCACACACCTGCTGCAAATCGGATCACACACACTGAATGGTGTTTCATCTGGGGAAGGTGTTATTAATAAATATCAAGCTATTATATTTATCACGCATTAATTTCATTTGTAACCTGTGTTATCTGTAACACGCGAGGAAAGAAAGAAAATGTTATGTTAAAGGTTATAATTTGTATTACCCTGAATAGGCAAGATTTAATTTTACACATATTTTAGATTATAGTCCATCTTTCTTCCTCCTGTTTGACCCATCTTACTGTTCACTCATAGCACCCACGTCATATACCAGTTCTTTTAACCACAGATCAGTCTAAACATTACAATTTGTTTTGCAGTCATGGTACATAAGCACGAAAGGTCAAGACCATAGGCCTGATAAGTGACACACTTCTTTTTTTGCTAATACACACATCATTCTGCTCAGAGATGATAGCCTTCAGTTATTTTTTTTTTATTACCCCCTCAGCTGAGGGGTATTATAATCGTCTGTCGTCCGTCTGTCTGTCCATTCAACAACATAACAACATTATCTGAAGAATGCATTGAGATATCTGCACCAAATTTAAACTGTAGATGCATCTTGGCATGGAGCAGAAACCTATTGAAAATGGGTGACCTTGACCTACATTTATAAGGTCAAATGGCGACATGTCTTTTCAGCAACAACATTATCATTATCTGAAGAATGCATTGAGATATCTGTACCAAATTTATACTGTGGGTGTATCTTTACATGGAAAAGAAGCCTATTGAAAATATTCAGGTATGTATTTGAACATATGTGAATATATGAATGAATATATTTTTTGCAATATGTCCACCAGTAGGGGGCGCAATAACAAGCGCCAGTACCTTTGAAGTGGATTACCTAACACCAGATAAACAATAGGGTCATGTGCAGAAACAGACATGCCAGCTGAGAGGTTATTCAACTGAAAATGCCAGTGGAATTTACCAAGAAAGTAAA
>JAPQRQ010000018.1:38419418-38438107 GCA_037367365.1 Apogon talboti | reverse complement strand
AACTGCTTGCAGTTCTAGTATACTTTGGATGCATCTTGGCATGGAGCATAAGCCTATTGAAAATAGCTCCATTCTGGGTGAGAGGTCTCAGTGTGCAGCACGTTATGTTCTCACTAGTTCTCATATCATGTGTGCTTACTTCATATGTCACTTGTTCAGTCTATTATCACTTACTGTTATTTATACAATATTTTACTCTGAAGAAATGTGTTGAGCCACATGGTAAATTGACTTGCCATATAAAGTCTGACACTAAAATGTGCCCCTTAGGAGCGGCCCCCAGCCAACCTGTGGAAAAAGAGGGAGCAGTCGAGGGAATACAGGAATGGCAACAGCCTCAGGGACTACCAGCTAGAGGGAGTCAACTGGCTCCTCTTCAACTGGTACAACAGGTCAGTCCTACACATGTCTACAATTCTGTAAGGTTGAGTTGGTCATGGGTATGACACTGCTAAGCTGTGGTATGTCTATTACATTTAAGTGTTGCTGGTATTAATTAAACCAGAATCAAAAGTGTTGTCAAAATACGATGCAATATATTCAAATAATGTGATTGATATTTCCATCCAAACAGAATTAAGACATTAATAAGCTATTATGCTTCGTGTATTGTTCCTTTCCTTTTTCCAAAGCCGTGTTTCATAGTGTGGATCTGCACTATATCACGTGTCTGTTTCTTCCTTAATGTGGTGAATTGTAAACAGTGTAACTTGTGCAGCAGCGTGGCTCACAGCTGTAGGCCAGGGGCGTGTCTTCAAGCAGGATTAAGGAGTTAGCGTGGTAACTTCTGGTTTACCCCTTGCTTTTCTATATGGCAAAAGAGTTTTCCCTCTTACTGGGGCAAATCGCCATTGTAACTGATCCCAAAACATAGCCAGCAGGTTAAGTGTGAGATTGCAGGTGAAAACGTCTAAAAGCACTATCTTGACTTTTGATCAATCAGTTGGAATTTTTTACTCGCAGACTGTTAAATAGTGCCAGGGTTGAAGCTTGAAGAATAAAGCTGCCATGGTTTCACAGTCCACAAGAGTACATTAATTTAACAGAATACAAAGTCATAATTGTATTCAGATATACTCGTGCCAGCTTTCCTTCCTGCTTTGGCTGCAGCCACTGTGTTATTGTATTTTTACATCCCTCATATCTGTTAAAAATTGTTTGTTCTTGTAAGAAATGTGCAGATCTTGACATGTCCATGTGTGCAGTTGATCATCTGGCGATAATTCCACCTTTTTATGTGAATCGGTAACCCTGGCTCAACTGTGCCAACTGTATGACCACCTTTGTGGCTCCACTTAGCATGACTGTGAATATATTCAGTTTTGTTAGGCTGTGTAACAGAAAGAGATGCCAGGCCCCTGGTTAGTGATGAAGCCAAATCTAGTATCACTGATCGACTCATCTGAGGGTTTGACAAAGAATAACCAAGGAATCAGATGCAGGAGGGAGGTAGTCAGACATATCTCCACACTTCACTGTGCCAGTACTGTCGACGCAGTACATTTCAATCCACAAAATAGTAGGAATGATGGTACCTTTTTAATGTATATTGTGTTTTACCTTTGAGCCTTTATTCTAAGAAACATTATGATTCAATTTGTGATTGCCATTAAAATCAATGTAATGATATGGTGTTTGTGGCCAGATCACCCACTCCTATTCCAGATGTCAGACAAAATGTAACGTATGTAAGTAAATGTAAAATGTCAGTCACACCATGCTGATGCTGTACTGCCCATATTACCAGAGAGGCTTACGAGATTCTAAATAGTCTTAAAAGAAGTCCCTTTTCTGTGCACTGGGACTGCAGATAATGAATAATGAATAACTTTTGGTGTTGCATGTGTGGACCACTGTGTGATTTAGCTGTATTCACATTATTTGGTTTCGCCTGTGAGGAGAGTCAAATTTCCTGTCAAGGTGCACACTGCTGCAACAACAATTGCTTTTCTTCGCCCACGATCACAAAGGAAGTGCTGCACAGTACATCTGGAGTACACAGTGTCAGTGTGCTTGCATTAACCCAGGGAATTGGCTTTGTGAGTTTGCGTATGCCTACGCAGAGAGATTCATCAAAAGTAGAGAGCTGCTTAAGAGGCCAATGGGACTATCTGCACATTGCAATTAGCATCAAGACATAATACCCCCACCCACTGGACAGCTGAATAAATGGTTTGCCAGAGTGCAGAGTACACCACGCAGCAGAGGCATTTGTATTCACCATTATGTTGTATATTAACGGTTTGGTCTATTATTACTGCTGATGATGTTGTTTTCCCTGTACAGTTTTCCTTTTTTGTGGAATTTTTGTCTTTTCTCTTGTTTTGCCTTCCTCTTTGTCATTTCTTTGTCATCACATTTTTAGTATCAGCCCACTTTTTTTCTGCTTTAACCGTTACAAGAAACCCAAAACATCAGAAATGCTCACAATGAATACACCACTTAGTGCTATGCAGACTGAATTTCTGATGCAGCAGCGTAGTGTTTCCTCACACATGCCAGATGCTGGACACCAGTGATGTGTTGTCATACAATGCCGTTCTCTTTTCTTACTCACTTGGCCCTCCTGTCTATTTTTTCCTTGTTTCCACAACAACTCTCCCTCCTTCCTGTCCTCTAACCCTTGTTATGTCCATCTGTCAGACGAAACTGCATCCTGGCAGATGAGATGGGCCTGGGAAAGACTATCCAGTCCATCACATTCCTTGAAGAGATCTACCGTGTGGGCATCAAGGGGCCATTCCTCATCATTGCCCCACTCTCCACGATTGCAAACTGGGAGCGGGAGTTCCGTACTTGGACCCACCTCAACGTCATTGTCTACCACGGAAGCATGGTCAGCAGGCAGATGCTTCAGCAGTATGAGATGTATTTCAGGGATGCACAGGTAAACATACAGCAGCACAGAAATCCACAATGATCCGTAGCATCGAAAGAAAACGGAGTATTAATTAGTCAAGTGTAAAAGTTCAACATAAGACTCTGTTCATTTGTTAATACGATATACCTCCCAGTAGATCTACATACAATATATAATAAGTATTTGTGCAAACTACTCTTCAATGGAATAAAAATGCGCTTGGACTACATGAAGTCAGCTGCCCAGTTCATATTGTTTTAACAGAGAACACAACTGTCCCAAAACACCATCTGTGTGTTTTATCTCCACAGTATTTTTTATTTGAGCAGGGCAGAAACAGTCATGGACAAACAGCCAAGCATACAGCTTATCTTGGTGTATTTAATACAAAGGCATTATAGGGAGGCTTCTGGAGCCTTTACTTATTAAAACATTTCTTCCTTGAACACAAACCAGCAGAAAGCACTTCACCTACCTGGAGTGCGGAAAGCAGTAATTCACTTTGATTAAAATAATCACAGTGGTTTTTGAGGAAAAGCAGCACTGTGTCAGCAACATGAAGTCCTGTGAGTAATCTAATGATATGTTTCAAAACAGGAGGCCTGCATACAATAGGAGTCGGATATTGAAAAACATGGCAGGACATGATTATCACAGGAAACGCAAAACAGGGACTAACTGATGGAGCACACTCTCTTACCACATTGTTTTAGAAAAAAAATTAAAAGGAAAATGGGCAGTAATTGAAGGAAGGTGAATGTACTATCAACCAAATGTTTCATCTGAAATCAAATCTGTTCCGTTGCCAAGCGTACAGCATTGTAACAGACATTTACAAAATCGGTCTTATTTAACTTCATTGCTTACATCATTCAGTCATGTAAAAAATAAATCTGCAGGTTAGGCCTTACAATTTTCCAAGAAAAAAAAAATATCATTTGAAACAAAGGAGCTGGAGCACATGAAGGCGAACACTAATGGAACTGTGAGATCCATGAGAACAATTTAGGAATATTTGGTTCATAGTAATCTCACAGCAAATAACACAAGAAAGGCACATGGTGACTATATATAGATTCATAAGTAGGTAGTGAGTCTCAGGCAGAGGCTATCTGTGGCTGGCAGGCCATGTGATGTGTCACAACAGGCGGTTAGGAGCTCTTAGTAGGTATAATGAAAGCAAGCAAGAGTCGAACACAGCAGAGCCGCCACAAGGCTGTCTCCCAGGCAGCCTGTGATGTCATAGCAGCCCCCAAGGGGAAGTCTCTGTCAGCACCGCTCAGGCATATCAGAGGGAGAGGCTGCACTACGCTGGTTTGTTGGCTGGCTGGCTGTGGGAGGGGATTACTACATATCTGCGTATCCCTCAAGGACTGTTGTCAAGACAATAAAGACAAATGGGGAGGTGGGGGAAGTAAAGCATCCCCAGACAGACAGACAGACAAATAAACAAACAAACAGCATAAAGACTCACTAGTGGGCGCCCATTAAATGACAGTTATATTAGATTGATTTCCTACCTAGAGATGTGTTGATTTCACAATGAAATTGAAAATTGAAGCAATCAGTGTGTTTGTTGTCATCATTATCAAGTTTCAAATTGATAGGTGTCTAGTGTTAATAGATATGAGGCAAACTGTCAGTGATGATAATTACAGATGTTGTGTTCTCTGCACATTTGATGTGAGAACACATGAATATCATTTCCTCAGTAAACAGTTCCTTTCAGTCAGTCAGTCATCTTCTGAACCGCTTTATGCTTGAGAGGGTTGCGGGGGTGCTGGAGCCTATCCCAGCTACGGGTGAAGGCCGGGTCAGTTCATTTCAAAAAGCCACATTTGATGTTATACAGAAATAATCCCTCCAAAAATTTTACAGCTAAGCAGTTGACATTCCACTTACTTTTGCCAGTACAATACAATCTTTCTGCATGCCATCACAAAAAGCGTGTATTTGTTTTATACCCACTTTCTCCAACATAGTGCTGCATTGCCTTACACCTGTCCCTGTTTCTTCTCAAGGGTCGTGTGATCCGAGGTGCCTACAGGTTTCAGGCTGTTATTACCACGTTTGAGATGATTCTTGGCGGCTGTCCTGAGCTCAATGCCATCGAGTGGCGCTGTGTGATCATCGACGAGGCTCACCGTCTCAAGAACAAGAACTGCAAGCTGCTAGAAGGCTTCAAGCTCATGAGCCTGGTAAGTAAAGACTCATCTCAGACGGAGAGACGAGGATAAAACTCAGTTCAGATACACTGCATTAAGTGGTATGACGAGTTTATACTGCAACACCGTCCTGTCACGCCTCTTTCAGGAGCACAAAGTCCTGCTGACAGGAACTCCTCTCCAGAACACGGTGGAGGAGCTCTTCAGCCTGCTCCATTTCCTGGAACCGGTTCGTTTCCCTTCAGAAAACACCTTCATGCAGGAGTTTGGAGACCTCAAGACTGAAGAGCAGGTAGGCGGAGCACCCACACTCTGTGGAAATATGCACTATCGACAGAGGAAACATAAAGAGCATCTAAACAAGTATCTACAGAGATAAAATAAGATTTATATAATGTTAACCATGTAGTATATTATGTAGTGTATTTTTTACTAACTCATAATTTACAAACATAAGGCTTTCTTTTAAGTCGGCATGTGTGACAACAATGCTCAGTACTGTCCAAGTGTTATATGTTTTATTTGGTGTGTGCACTCTATACAATAAAAAGGCAAATTGTTGTATTTTTCTCAACCTCCACAACACTGGTGTAGCTCAGATATAAACATCCTACTGGTACAGATGGAACCCATGAAGTGGGACTTTTTCTAACTAGGCCATGGTGACATTGGTACACACTCTCACACTCACACTCACAATCAACATATGGAGGATAATGATAACAGATAATGAGGTATTATGCTGCTAATTGTTGAACTACATATCGACAGTGCTTACAGGAAAGATATTCTTTACTCTTTGTGCGTATTGATGTCAGAGAAGAGGTTTAGATTGAATTTTTTTTTTTAATTTACACACAACATAGGTGTTAGACTACTACTAATAGTGGTTGAGTACAGCTGTTCCAGTGCTGTAGCTCTACTAGTAACCAAGATGTGATGCTTTTCCAGGAACTCATGAGTAGTACTTTTAGAATGTACATTTTTTTGAGAAGGTGTTAAAAAACAGAGTGCTATGCCCGTATCTCTGAGACTCTTGTCGTTTCTGTGGCCTACAGGTACAGAAGCTTCAGGGTATCCTCAAACCCATGATGCTGCGTCGGTTGAAGGAGGACGTGGAAAAGAAGCTGGCTCCTAAAGAGGAAACCATCATCGAGGTTGAGCTCACCAACATTCAGAAGAAGTACTACCGCGCCATCCTGGAGAAGAATTTCTCTTTCTTAGCTAAAGGTGCAGGTCAGGCAAATATGCCCAATCTGGTCAACACCATGATGGAGCTGAGAAAGTGCTGCAACCACCCCTACCTCATAAAAGGTAAGATGGTATTAAACAAATGGAAGACTGAAAGTTATCTTATCAGAGAACGTAGAGGCGGCTTCCTTGGACACATTGTGGCCTTGGTTTAAGAGCTCTTAGTGCTCACTACACTATAATGATTCATTTGTTGCATCAAATACTGCGCACTGAAAAAGCCTGAACAGATTCAGCGTAGAGAGTCGTCCTACTGTTTTGCCTTTGTTCCCTTTTTTATTTTTAGCCATACCACCAGAATTAAATCTACAGAGTACCTCTCAAACAATAATGACAATAGATGCAATCTTTGTTGACAAGCTTGAGAAAAATAGTCCTTCTACAGCCCTGGAAGTGGCTGCAGTTTAATGCTAACAGTAGGATCAATGCGAACCGCTGCCTGTTAGACTGCTGCTGGATACGGGGTCTTATTATTAATGCATTTATGATAAGAAGGAAATTGTATAAGCGTAAAAAATGCTCAACTAGATGAAATATTGGTCTTATAGGAAGAACATTTGAAACTTCACTTTTTGCTGATGTCTCATTTTCTTTGCTTCGTCAGGGGCAGAAGAGAAGATCCTGGAGGACTTCAGGGAGGTCCACAGCCCCACTGCCATCGATTTTCACCTGCAGGCTATGGTGCAGTCTGCTGGGAAGCTTGTCCTTATTGACAAACTGCTGCCTAAGATGAAGGCAGGAGGGCACAAGGTGCTCATCTTTTCTCAAATGGTGCGCTGCCTGGACATCTTGGAAGACTACCTCATTCAGAGAAGGTAATGATGATGGATGGTGAAGAGTTTGTTGGTCATTTCATGCAATTAGGGTTTGTCACAGAGGTGTACCTGCCATGTCATACATTTAATGTCACTTTATTCCACAGCTGTGAAGTTGCCTCTGTGTAAAGAGGTGCAGTGGTTCTTGTAGGATTATAAACCTGCCCGCTCATGGTTGGTTTGTGTGGTGTCTTGGGGACATAAATCTGTTTACAGTCTAGGTGGTGGCATGTTGTGGTTAGAGTTGGTATCCAGGGAATAAAGATCAACATGTGTAGCTGTGTGTTTATGTGGAATAATGTCTGTTACGTATATGCTGGGTAATTAAATTACATCTGAGATCAATGTGAGTACGATGACTTTGAGTTGTAGAATCCCTTTTTTTTTTTTTTTTGTAATTTTTTCCTGCCTTTTTGGGCTGTCATCTCTCTACCTGTCTCATGTCTTCAGTTCTGCCAGTCTCCTTTTCTTCTGGCTTCCCACCAGCAGCTGGAGCAAACCTTACTCTATTGTAAACATGTGAGGTAGTGCAGAGCATAGAGCACAGACCTCAGACAGAGTTCAGCAGCAGGTTACAGAAGCCCTCAGGGCTCCACAACATTAGACAGGCTGGAGTTTGTGTGAGGTTTCTACTGACTGGAAGTGGCTTTCCCCAGGGAGGGCCAGGGGTCAGACTGTGGGAAGGGCTGGGAAGGAACAGAGGGATGAAAGAACATAACCCCTTCTTAAAGTAACAGTTTGATCTTTGAAGGCGTACTTTTTAAAGCTGTAATGAGAAGGAAAAACAGGTTTTTTTCTGGCCCAGTAAATATGTCTCGATTTATTAGGTATCAACAACTTGTTTTACTGAATCAAGTTCTTTGGGTAAATCACAAATATAACCCCACGCAATATTTTTTAAAAGCATATCCTGAAGTGCTGTTTACTCCTGAATGAATGTAACATTCTTTGTGGATTGTTCTTGCGTGCTGCAGGTACTTGTATGAGCGGATAGATGGACGCGTTCGAGGAAATCTGCGACAGGCTGCTATTGACCGCTTTAGTAAGCCTGACTCGGACCGCTTCGTTTTCCTTCTGTGTACGCGGGCCGGTGGCCTGGGAATCAACCTCACAGCAGCAGACACCTGCATCATCTTTGACTCTGACTGGAACCCACAGAACGACCTGCAGGTAGAGCAAAACACTCAGTTAACACACTACTGGGATGTGTAATGTTAGATTTTGACAGACGTTGGGCACATTAAGCAGTGTCCTGACTGCCATCTGCTCATGTAAAACACCTGCCAACCAGAATGACCACCAGGGCAACTTCGATACACTTTTATTGTGTACACATAGAAATACATTACTCATAACACAAAATTACATTTCCCTTATGTTAGTTGTGTTTATTCTATTTACTGAGGATCTTCTGCTTTCCACAGGCCCAGGCTCGCTGCCATCGGATTGGTCAGAACAAGGCAGTGAAGGTGTACCGTCTCATCACCAGGAACTCTTATGAGCGAGAAATGTTTGATCGTGCCAGCCTCAAGCTGGGCTTGGACAAAGCAGTGTTACAGAGCATGAGTGGTCGAGATAACAGCCTGGGAGGAGGCACCGGGGGAGGGGTGAGTTTGACAATCATCCAAATGTTCTGGAATAGAAATGACAAATAATGTCATTAAAAAATTAAAATCATTTCCATTCAGATTTCAAAGAGGTGTTTGTTTGATGACAGTGCTGACAATGAATGAGATCTATTTCATGAACTGACTTTTTCTGAACATTCTATTCAGGAAAAGTTACATTCCCAAATTCCATTGTTCTATTACACAAATGAGCAACAGAAAACATCATTATAGCTCTGATAATCATACTCCTATTTCATGCAATTATTGCTTCACTTTCTCTGACCTGTGAGAACATACCTTCTGTAGTGTAAAATAAGTCCTTTTTTATGCACTGCTTTCTGCCAACACACCATAATATAAGAAAACAGGGATAATACTTTTACATAGTTTTCAGATTAGAGTCATGAAAACATTTTGTTTTGATCATTTTTAATATCAGTTTGGTATTAAACTGAAATGTGTTAACACTTTTATCAGATGACATCAGTCCTGAATAACATCATGGAAACACAGTAACATATGGCGGACAAGAAGAAGAAACGATGCCAAGCAAAGAGAAAGAACTGTTCACAAATCCTCAAACTTGGAGCTGACTCTTTAAATTTATGCTTGAAGTGTAACTGATCCTATTAGGGTGTAATCTCTTTGTGAGGGAGTTTGTCAACAGTGTTTGAAGTGTGTAGGTGGAGGCTGAGCTGTAGTCATCTGAGACTTATCTAAACTATAAGGGGGCTGAGATATTAGCAGGTCCCCACATCTGGCCTGACTGAACACATCTGGCTTATGTACAAACCTGCAGACTATTTTAAAGGTTGTAGGTCATGTTTGCCCAGATCCTACATCTTGTTCTGCGCTGTATGTGCCTTAGATCGTTTGTACAAGCTGTTTGTCCACATTTATTTGATGGACATAGTTTCTGTGTCCTAAATCCTGTCTTCTTGTGTCCAAGGCGGCGCAGCAGCAGCTTTCTAAGAAGGAGATTGAGGATCTTTTGCGGCGTGGTGCTTATGGGGCCATCATGGATGAGGAGGATGAAGGGGCCAAATTCTGTGAGGAGGACATTGACCAGATTCTCCAGCGCAGGACAAAGACCATAACCATAGAGTCTGAGGGACGAGGATCTACCTTTGCTAAGGTGGATACAACAATTAGATATTAAACAAATACACACAGAACACCTTTTGTTTAAAGGAATTATGCATGGAAACCAGAGCATTCAAAAATAAAAGCATAGGTCCTACGTGAATATTTGAATTTATATCATATCGGTTTTTGCAGACTTGTGTGTGACACTTGTTTTTTGCAGGTCACTAGCTCTCCTGATCACTGACCAGGAGCTACTCTGAAATACAGACACTCACACAGCAGCAAATGTGATTATGATGATATGATTATGATGTCCATGTCTGTTTTCAGGCCAGTTTTGTGGCGTCCGGAAACCGCACAGACATTTCTCTGGATGACCCCAACTTTTGGGACAAGTGGGCCAAGAAGGCTGATATCGATATGGATATGGTCAATGGCAGAGTATGTATCCAAATAAAATGTTACAGTCGTTAACCACGAATAAAAAAACGTTCTGCCTTCGAAAATGTCCTGGTGACAAAAATAGCAGATACAAAGTTCCTGTCAAGTCCACATTCTGATGTAAAAAATACAAGCTCAGTTGTACATTAGTCAATCAGTGGCTCAGTTTAGTTTCAGTCATACAGAGCCTGTTGTGAATGTTGAACTATCTCTGGAACTAGACCGACGCTGTAGCTTTCCAGTGGGTCTTGAACGTGTGCTGAAGGCCTTTGCTCAACTGTTGTCATGCCTTGTTTGATCTTTACAGAACAGTTTAGTGATAGACACTCCTCGTGTCAGGAAACAAACAAGGCCATTCAGTGCAACCAAGGATGAGCTGGCGGAGCTTTCAGAGGGCGAAAGTGAGGGGGACGAAACCAAACCTAAGCTACGGCGCAATGACCGCCTCAACAGCTACGGACGCACCGAGTGCTTTAGAGTGGAGAAGAACCTGCTTGTTTACGGGTACGCTTCTCCAAAAATGTGTCAATAAATCATTACAATGTAAGAGCAGGATGCTCTTTCACCTTCGGCCCAGTTTTCTTAACCTTCCCTGTGTGTTTATGCAGGTGGGGTCGTTGGAAGGACATTCTGAATCATGGGCGTTTTAAGAAGCAGTTGACAGAGTGGGATGTGGAGTCCATCTGCAGGGCCCTCCTGTCCTACTGCCTGGTCCATTACCGTGGAGACGACAAGATCAAAAGCTTCATGTGGGACCTTATAGCCCCGACTGAGGATGGACAGACCAAGGAACTGCAGAACCATCTAGGTGAGAGGCAGGGCTATCATTAAACAAAGCTTTATGCAACACGTCCTGACAGCTGTAGGTCATCTTCCAAAGCATGTTGTGCTGTTGATTTTCTCTGCTGCACCTTTAACTCCTGGACTGTTCTTCCAAAAGGTTTGTCCGCTCCAGTCCCACGGGGCAGGAAGGGCAAGAAAATGAAAACTCAGTCCAGCAGTTTCGACATCCACAAGGCAGAGTGGCTGAGGAAACACAACCCTGAGCACATGCTTCAAGACGACGGCTACAAGAAACACCTCAAACATCACTGCAACAAGTAGGGGTTTCCTCATGTCGTTATATGCATTGCACTTGGAAGTTAGCGCTAAGCATTTTCAAAGATATTCTTTATATTACTAATACATATCATTGTACTCACCATATGATTTGTTGAAGTGTATATGCCTGTGTTGTGTGCATTCTGGATGCGGTCATTATTTTCCTTTAGTGCAGTGTGTTGTGTTTATATTTAATAAATTGAAGTGTTAAGTGTATAAAATTACAATTAGCGTGTGGCTCAGATTTTAAGCAACAATAATTATGAGGGACTGAACATCTACTGGAGCCATCAGCTCACTCACTGATTTATTCAACGGATGTGCCTCACATTTAGACCAGCTGACTGATATGAAGCTTAATGAGACTTCAGCACAGCTAATGGCCGTCATAGATCTCTCTTATTTACAGACAGGGAGGAAAAGATAGCCGCTGCCATTGTGATATAAAGCCAAATAGATGGCTGCTTCTTTTTAAAACGAGGGCTTGTGTCCATAGGGCTTTGGACATAGAGCATCGCAGGCTTCCATGGAAAGTTCCCCATTGTTTTCTTGTCCAGTAGTGCTGAATCCAGGGATTGTCTGATATGTGACATAGCGGGCAAATGGGGACGCACTGCCAGAAGGCTTTGCTGACTCCTGTGTTTTCAATGCGAGGAAGTGGAATGTGACTGGTGGAGAGTGGGGCATGCACTGGCCTCCTTAACAAGACCCTAAATGTAGGACAGAGCTCCTACATAGGGCTAAAAACAATAGGGAGTGGTGAGAACTGTTCAGAATGTCTTAAAAAGCCTGAGTGACATAAAGAGGGTCCAAAAATCTGCTCAACGTGGATCATTATGTTGTGAATTTCTTGTTCCTCAGTCAGTCTAGAATATCAATAGTACTTTTACTTCATGCAGGATTTTTGAGAAATCACATTAACTCGCAGTGTTTGGGTTTTGAGTCAGGATGAGCATCTGGGTTTTCACAGTGTGTTCTGGGTTTTGCTTGCCAATCATTTCATGCATACTTGGCTTATCTTCCTTTTGAAATGATGACTGTGCTGAGATGCTCCGCAGCCCTTCTGAGTGAACCGCATCACACATACACACACGCCGGCACTAACAAAGGCTTGGAAAGAGAGTGATGAAGGGCTGTGCTGACAGGCAGAGGAAGCAGCAGCTGCCTCTGGGCGGGTCCAGTCACACAGGAGGATTTGGGTGGAGGACAAGGGGGGAGGAAGTTCAGGACTTTGATTTACCACAGCTACAAGTCTTGACTGGTTGCTACAGATGTCCATCACTCCTGCAGACAGACAGACCTGGGAGCTTTGCAATTTTTCCTGGTCTTGTCATTGAATCCAAGGTGGACTTGGACCTCATTTATATCAATATGTAGCTGTGTTAGTGTAAGAATGATGGAATGCCTGGTATGCTATATTTCAGAGCAACAGTCCCCGCTCTCAGTCTACTGCACGTTGGACAAAGATTAACTGAGTGTACTCAGGAAAAAACCAAAATATTTCATATGGTTTTTAAAAAGCTGTTTGGTGTTATGTTTTAATTAAGCAATTAAAGCATTTTACATAAAAAAAACCTATAGATGTCATTTTGGATAAAAGTCTGAAGCCTCATATTCTCCACTGATTTGAAAATGGCAGCTGACATATATCCTTTGAGATGGAGGTTTTCTGTAAATGGTAAACACACAACTACTCCGTGGAGAATTTAGCTTTCATGCCAAAAACCTCTCTGCCGCATTTTTGCAACAGCAGGCATCACATGATGGAATGAAAAATCACATTATGTTTATACAAAATGATTACACACAAAGCTCCTCTACATTAAGCAAAATCTCAAGGCGTACCAGACGTTTGAGTGTGGCACACCAGGGCACCACAGTTCCCACCACTCCGCTGTCTGTGCTCAAAGCCTGCTGGCTATGATGTGTGATCATGCATCACAGAGCTAATGTCTCCCCTGTGAGTCAGCCTCTCTCTACCTTGTCAGCCTTGACTTCCCAGCCTTCATTCTGCTGCCAGAACACGACCACATTATGAGAGAAGAGAGACTTGTGTCTGTTCATTCAGTCCTCAGAGCCTGGCTATGTAGCTGCTCATGAGATAATGTCTGCTTCAGTGATACAGAAATGTACGGAGCTAATTGATCAAACCTAGCATTTATCCTGACGCTGTAATGTAATCATTCAGATGTACAAGTAATGAAATAAATACATCCTTGAAATCATTCGTGTATGAGGTTGAAACACGTACAATACAGTTACATGCTGTTCATTTGCACGTATGATCACAGCTGAATTGTCGCTCATTTCATTTGTGTGCTTTGTGTTTTAACAAATTGCTGTGTGTCCTGAGAGAAACTGTGTGTGTGTGTGTGTGTGTGGGGGGGGTTCTGCTCGCTCAGCGTTTGTGTGCGGTCGGGGCTTTGTTGTGACGACTAGGTTTTCTCTTTGCAGGGTGCTGCTCAGGGTCAGAATGCTCTACTACCTGAAACAAGAGGTGATAGGAAGC
Organism: Apogon talboti; assembly: GCA_037367365.1. Classification (NCBI taxonomy): domain Eukaryota; kingdom Metazoa; phylum Chordata; class Actinopteri; order Kurtiformes; family Apogonidae; genus Apogon; species Apogon talboti. Next base: position 38,424,269 of record JAPQRQ010000018.1, on the reverse strand, counting down.
CAGGCCCAGAAGGTACTAGACGGCATCGACTGCAGGTGAGCTGAACTTTGACCTCCTTGATTGTTACAGTATCTTACATCCTCTTTCTCCTTGAAGCTTCAGGGTCGATGCTATTTTTCTGCATCCATTTGTCATTCTTAAAAATGAAGTTAATATGTTTACAGACATCTCTTAGAACATAGTGGTGCTGGTCACTTCTTCTAAGTACAGAGATGCTAACAGGCTCAGGTAGAACTGAACAGCACAAGAAAAGGAATTTTATTTTATTTCCTTTATCAACTATACCAATAATGTCAGTTTGATTTATGTCCTTTTTAGTAGTTTTATACAAATGGAGCTACAAGCCAAACTGAAGTTGATTTGCAACTATAGTTGGAAAGGAAATTTTTATTGTATCTCAAAACTCAACCCTCTCCATTTGTCTTTTTGTGTTAGGTAAATGTGAAAGTGGTGTGGTCACTTGTATATGGCATCAACCTGTTGAACAAAGAAACAGCTGATCCGTCAAATGAATAAGAAAATGGCAGAGCTCCACCTGCTGGTGGAAAAAAAAATTGTCTTTTCAACACAACTGTTCATTATGAAAACACTGTCGAAAATTACACATGGTTCTGTTTTCACAATTCTTATTTTGTTAATTTGCAAGAAAGGACATGTTGGGATGTTGAATACTTGGCCTCCAGAACTGCTTGAAGTGTTAGTATTAATGATTAATTAATACAGAAATGGGATCAGATCAGAAGAAAGGGTTGCTTCTTAAAATTTAATGACATTAGGGTATTCCAGATAAGGTCTTTCATAAATAATAGGATAATTAAAATCATCAGACCTCAAGAAAAGTTTTTTGTTCATTTGCATAGATTTACTTCACTGCCTCTCGCACCGTGTTGCTCGAATCTTCGTCTGTCAAAGTTCTCCCCATAATCTCTGCCCGACTCTGTCTCTTCTATAGCGAGATAAAGATCTGGGTGCCAGAGCCTGACCATTCAGAGCTGCCAGCTTTGTGGTGGGATGTCATCTCTGACAAGTGTCTTCTGCTGGGAGTCTACAAGCACGGTACATAATCTCATATCTTACTGTGGTCGGATGGTTTTATGTAAAAGGAATAGAAGTAAGAGAAATATGCTCCAGATGTCATGATCACTTTACAAGTGGTATGCATCAGCTGGCAAAATATTTATAATACTGACTTTTTGTTGACAAGTAAAGGGTTAATAAAGCCTCTCTATGAATATATAGAGACTGTGGGAAATCAGCAGCTTGTGTATGTAAGAGTTTCCATACTAACTTTGTTGTTTGCTTATCCTCCTGTGCACTCGTAGGTTATGAAAAGTACAACACTATTCGTGCGGACCCTACACTCTGCTTTCTAGATCGCGTTGGTCGACCGGATGAGAAGGCCATCGCTGCTGAACAGAGAAGCAATGATTTCATGGATGGGTATGTATATGTAAAGCTTTTTTTTTTTTTTTTTTCTTTCTACCTGCTCGGGTCAAGTTTTCTAATTCATAAAATGTCTTTTGCGATCTCTTCATCTGTGTGTAGAGATGTGGATGACCCCGAATACAAGCCTGCTCCAGCCCTGATAAAGGACGAAATGGAGGTGAGGCAACAGAAACTGAAGCAGCATCTGATACAGGATACTAATTATCTGCACAACCTGATTATCTTAGATTTGTATTAAAATAGGATGTGTCCTGTCATTAACTAAGTACTTTCTCATACAGGACGACGCCTCCTCTCCAGGAGACTTGGTTGTCACTGACAACGCTGGAGGTAAGTATTAGATGCTTGTAATCCACAGCGGATTATGACTATCATGGCACTAAAACCAGGTCTCCCATAGGCAGTACGAAGAAGGCGTTGAACAGATTCAATAATGTGACCAAATATAGTAACTTCTTTTTGCTTCCACTGAATGGTTCCTCTGCTTCATACTTTTACTCAGACGCAGTTCCAGTGGCAGAGGGTAGTAGTGCATACTGGCCCTCCCCATCTGTGCTGACAGCCAGGCTGAGACGTCTCATCACAGCCTCCCAGCGCTACACCAAGAGCCGGCAGATCCTGCAAATCCACCAGACTCAGTCCCAGTCCCACCAGACCATGATCCTGCCTGCTGCGCTCTGCCCACTGCCCCCCACACTCAATGAAACACTTAACCCCAAGATGGTTGCCAAGATTGAGCGCCAACAAAGGTCAGAGTGCAGATCTAGGATGGATTAAACATTGAACTGGACCCATTAGAGGTTCTCACTCATGAGAAACAAGACACAGATGGATTCTGTTATTGTAAGAGGAGTTCATGACGGCGCTGTAGTAACTGCCCTGTTTCACTGTCCGCAGATGGACCAGGCGAGAGGAGGCCGACTTCTACCGCGTAGTCTCCACTTTTGGTGTAGTTTTTGACCCCAGCCTTGGCCGGTTCGACTGGACCAAGTTCAGGGCCATGGCTCGGTTGCACAAGAAAACTGATGAGAGCCTGCAAAAATACCTGTGTGCTTTCACCGCCATGTGCCGGAGGGTGTGTCGTCTGCCACCGAAAGAAGGAGGTCAGAAGCCCACTCCATATTTTAGACCATTAGAACAGTTATTCAGTCTTTATTTATTGGAGCTTGAACTTGAAATCTGAATATTGAGGGAATCACACCAACATTTTTGCTTTTTTTAAATTGCCTGTTACAGGTCTGTTACCTCACTTCATCCTGAGTCAGTTATGTCTTTTAAACAGATTTTAGAGTTGATGAGTTACCTTTACTTTTTCTAAAACCCTGTTAGAATTTGTTTAACATTCATTGATTATTGTGAAGATATCATTAGCTGCACATAGTATTTTCAGGTGGTGGTGAGGGGTTTTATTTGAGAGAGAGGTAGGTAAAAGTTTCATAACCCACCTGGTTCAGCAGTTCTGACACAGGGTGGTGGTAAGGTTAATGATTTGTGGAAATACAAATAGTGTGATGTTTAAACTTGTGGCTCAGCTGGTCCTTTGGGTGTACTTGTACAGCAGCCTTTATTTCCTCCGACACATTCTCGAGCTTATTTCATTTCTTCTTCTCTGTCCCAGATTCTGCAGTGGACCCATCTCTGACCATCCAACCAATCACAGAGGAGCGAGCGTCCCGTACCCTGTACAGAGTAGAATTGCTTCGGCAGGTGAGGGAGCAGGTCCTTCGGCACACGTTACTTTATGAGCGTCTGTCGCTGTGTCAGATGAGCTCTGACCTACCCATCTGGTGGGAGGCCGGTACCCATGACCGTGACCTGCTGATTGGCGCTGCCAAACACGGTGTCAGTCGTACAGATTACCACATCCTGCGAGACCCGGAGCTCAGCTTCATGGCTGCCCAGCGCAACTACAGCCAGACAAAAGCACAGCAGCAGTCACGCACACCTACCCCACTCCTCCACCCTCAATACCAGACCCCCAGCTCACAGCTGACAGGATCTCCACTGCACCCACCACCACAGAGGGACGCAGACCTCTGTGGGGTCGTGCCCAAAGTGGAGCCTGCCTCAGAGGGGGAAGAGAGCAGGGAGAAGCAGGCCAACAGCTGGAGCCCTCCTCGAGCCCCCGCAACTCCGACAGGTCTGGAGGAGAAGCCCGTTTCTGACACCAGGGACAGTGAGAGGCAGATGGTGGCCGCCAGGACGAAACCCCTCACACCCAACTCGTCCGAGAGGAAACCCAAAAAGGCCAGTAAGAGGAGCCGCAAGGAGGCCAGACGTGGCTCAGACTCCGATTCAGATGGCTCCTCCTCCAGCTCCTCATCTCGCTCCTCATCTTCTTCCTCATCCTCTTCTTCCTCGTCACATTCCGGATCTAGCTCCTCATCCTCCTCATCGTCTTGCTCCTCTGGCTCTTCTTCTTCATCGTCATCCTCTTCATCGTCTTCTGATGACAGTGATAGTGAGGGAGAAGAAGGGAAGAAGAAAGGTGCGTACATAGAGCTAACATTTTTTCAGGTAGACGCTGACAGAGCTGCTGTCTCACATGCACTGACAGTACGTCACTGCTTTTCCAAACAGCTCTATTGTATAAGTTAGCTGTACCACGAACTACTCATCTGCCAGTACTTTGGCTTCATAGAGTTGTTCACTATTTCTTACCAATGTCTAGAACATTTAGACAAGATTCCTTTCACAATCAAACACTGTGTTTCTACTGTCCCTCTCTGAAGTGTTTGCCCTGTTACTGTTTCAGCAGCTGCAGCAGCAAGTGTCAAGGGCTTTGATGAGGACAGTGTGGCATCGATGAGCACAACCCAGGATGAAACACAAGACACCCATGTAGCCAACGGCATCACCGGTAACTCTTCGCATCCTTTCCAGGGAGGAGGATACATGCTGGCTGCATCCTACTGGCCAAAGGTGAAACACAGTGACAGCTCAGGTTTAAAAAGAGTTGAGCTCCTTTTTAATGATTCTAGACAGGTGGCACTGTTCACGTAACGCATATTCCATGTAACAGCCTTTACTTTACATATTTTTGAGCAAATCAGAATGAAGCTTAGATATATACTAAAACAAAAGTATTTGATCATCACCTCTGAAAATGTGTTCATCCGTAGTTTCAGTAGGTGTTCAGATGTCTCATATTCTGATATATCCAGGTAATGATACGTAGTTATTATAGCATGGCATTTAACAAATAAATTGTTTATATAAAATGACATGGAAGGAGTTATATGTAATATAGAGAAAAGGTCGTTACTCATATTTAACTATTCTGTCCTTTTTATGTAAGGTTGCACTGGTATATTGTCTGCAGTTCTGTATCGGCCAAGAATTGTCATTATCACTTATCAGCATAGAAGATGTCATTTCCCTGATGGTAGTAGTGTCAGATATATA
>JAPQRQ010000018.1:38394092-38407691 GCA_037367365.1 Apogon talboti | reverse complement strand
GCTATAATGTTAACAGAGCTATAATGCTAACAGAGCTATAATGTTAACAGAGCCATGATGCTAACAGAGCTATAATGTTAACAGAGCCATGATGCTAACAGAGCTATAATGTTAACAGAGCTATAATGCTAACAGAGCTATAATGTTAACAGAGCCATGATGCTAACAGAGCTATAATGCTAACAGAGCCATAATGCTAACAGAGCCATAATGCTAACAGAGCTATAATGCTAACAGAGCCATAATGCTAACAGAGCTAGAATAACTACCGGTTAATGCAGTAACCCAAGTGCAGATTATACAACACAGTGTTAACCAGCTGTGAGTTTTTGTGTAAGGAAGAAAACCTGATGATATCATAATACAGATGAGCTTAAACAATGAGGTTTCTACTTTATTTTGTTAGTCATACAACCTGTGGATATATAACATTGATTCATTGGTGTTTTTTTTTTGTCATAAGTGTGTTCTGGGGCACGGCATCCCCACGCTGTTGAGACTGTGGAATATAATACAATATATAACCCCTTATAACAGTCATCCAGATTCATTTAGACCAGTGGTTCTTAACCAGGGGTGCGCACCCCCCACAAGAGGGCGCCAGAGATTGAAGAATAGGACAGTTTCAGCACAGGATTGGGGGGAGGGGACGGGAGGAGGGTCTGACCTGTCTTGGACACAAGCAGGGGGTGGGCTCCAAGGAAGAAAGGTCAGGAACCACTGAGTTAGTCTATGGCTGACTGATTGGCCCTCTCTTTGACAGCAGAAGTCAGTTCGGAGTCTCCAGCAGTCGACAGACCCCACACAAGCAACTCTCTGTCCATGTTCACTCGCAAGGTCAGTGTGTCATCAAACCAGCCACTCCCATTTACCAAATGTGTCTTACTACTCTGTTAGCAAATGCATTTTTGCTTTGGTACGATGCTTAAAAACTAAAACAAATGTCAGTAGCTGTTCTGTGTCCATCCACCCGGTACAGCTCCACTCCTGAGGGTTTAGATGTGGTAAGAAATTGATTTAGTGGTAAAAATGTGATTAGTATGCATAGTTTGTGTCCTGTTGAAATACAAGTGGGACCAAAATGTTATTACTTAAACATTTGTGGCTTGGAGTAAATGTGCAGGCATTACCTTTATCGTAGACACCTATGTGATGTGTGTATAACCATTTAACATTTATTTGAATGGCAAAGTGAGTGTACACATTAGATCTTGACCTGGTGTCCCCTTTGGTCGTTGTAATTTTAGACACTGACAACAGGTCTGGTAATTGAACTATTTCTCTAAGAGAGCTGAGAATATGCATAGTTGATGTTATTGATGGATTCCGCCTTAGGTTTACATTTTAAAGGCTGAACGTCTGAGGAAGCTGTGCTCTTCACTGGGCGTCCCCGACGAGCTGAGGCTGAAGATCTGGACGTGCTTCGAGTACTCCCTGGTCCACTGCACTGACCTGATGGTGGACCGTCACCTGGACCAGCTGCTGTTGTGCGCCCTCTACATCATGCCAAGGGTAGATACGACGGACCCTCAGCTGTGACTGACCCCAGTAAACCACACTGTGCATCTGATTCACTGTTATTGTCTTATTTGCTTTTGTCTTTCACAGATTACCAGGTTCGAGCTTCCCTTCAAGCAAATATTGAGCTGCTATAAGTCACTGCCTAACGTCAACAGGAGTGTAGGTGTTCCATCTCTTATAAATGCAGTAACATGTTTTCTGAGTCGACAGTATATCATGAAAAAAGGCCGCTACAAATGAAATACAACAGTAGTAGTAAAAGTATCATGAAATATTTGCCGAAAAACAAAATGCACAAATAAATTCCAATGTTTTGGGGTTAACCAGAAAAAACAGTAAAACTAGGTTATTAACAGTTTCAACATGTCATGCCCTGGATGTGTTTCATTATCTTGCTGAAACATCCAATTTTGTCCTGGATGGAACAGAGCATGTGCAGAAGGGCCCGTGTTGGTTTTGAGAGTGGCCTAACACTTGGCAGAGTTCAATGACTTAACCCTTTATAGGGCACATTGAATACAAAACCTTCAACCTTAGTGTGTTACTGGACATCATCATTTACCTCCTCCTCAGTTGCCATGACAACAGTCTCCCTCCTCTTGCCGTAAAACATCCGACCAGCACTTGCTAAAAAGTAAACACATTCAATCAAACAACTGTTATAAGCTCATAAACGGACAAAAATCACTCATAGTCACTATTTACAGCTTCAAAATGTCTATAAAATCTCTCTGAATGACTGTATAATGTTATAAAATCCAACATACTTCTTGACCTCTCTGAGGAACGGGATTGGCGCCAAATTTAATGTTTGCGGAAATGACCAAAAATAGTCAACTGCCCCATAAAGGGTTAACAGTGATTTTAATGCACTGTACCACACATGATGTCCAAAACACATTTTTCCACCACTTTAAGTCTGAAATCTGCAACAAATCACCGTGATCTGATTGGTCAGTACATGTTTATGTCAGTCAGCTGATTTAGTTCTAATCAGGGTGTCTGTGGGGTCTTAAAAAGGCTTAAAACGTCTAGAATCTAATAATGTAAATTTAAGGCCTTAAAATGTCTAAAATTCTCTTGAAATCTCATAAAATGTCTTAAATACAGTTTTGAAAGGTCTTAAAAATGTATTGACGCTACTTTTATTTAAAACAAATGCATAAACTTCAATCTCACTTTGAAATGTTTTGATTTTTGAAGCTTATTATTGTACTCTTTTTGCCAGTATGGATGTGAAATGGGTCTTAAATTGTATTCATTGTGGTCTTAAAAAAGTCTTAAAAAGTCTTAAATTTGACTTGTTGAAACATGCAGAGGCCCTGTCTACTGTATGCTGTTCATTTATAATAGTTGTTCTGTTTCTTTTGTCCACAGGTCTGCAGGAATGTGCTCATTTCCAGTGGTGATGCTGAAAATGCTCCGACTGAAACCAGTAGGATGACTCATAGTTAAACTCACATCTGCATCTAGTGAAGTCAAATATATATATTTATGTTTTTTTTAAAATTTATATTAGTTTATTTGGTAGGGACAGTGCTCATTATTGAACATTTCTACTGAACAACATCAGATGTAAATATGTTGGATTATAGCGCATATGCTAATTTCCATCCGTAGTCCCAAGGCAACATAGAAATAGAACAACAAAGAAAAACACATTAAAAGTATCAAAGGTTAAAAGTTCAAAACATCACCAGGTTGGTTTGCTTTTAGCCACTGTTTGAGTTGAGTTTTTTGAGGTGGGTATTTGTGACTGTTCTAATATTTAGTTCCATTCATAGAAAGTGTGTTTCAACAGTCCATAAGTGGACAGTAGACTTAAGAAATATTTTGTAGTATTGATATTGATACATATGAGACAACAAACAGGCACAGATTTAGAAGTATGTTATAACCTATAAGCAGTGAATGCATCAGTTAGCTCTTATAAACCTGTATAAAGTGTTTTACTTGTATTAATATTTATACTTATGTACATGTTAATAATGCTAATGTAATAATCGTTATACCAGGTTTACCCGTGTTAAACAAATACACTGTATAATATGATCTGTGTTGTATCAGTAATGTGGTTTCTTTTGTACTGTTGCTGATCTTTAGACCACAGTAGCAGTTTACTCACCCCAAACACACCGTCAGCGCATCACCCTGGAACTCATCAGGCAAATAGAGGAAATCTTATCGATTTCTACAACCAGGTATACTCATCATGGATGGAGGACTTTGCTAAGCAGTTTGACCCGAACGCTGCGGTGAGGGAATTTCTAAAGCCGTTACGAAATCCTGAAAAACACAATGTATGACATGCTAATGATGCATTTACTGTCTGTGTTGGCCTTTTGTAGACTGGCCTGCTGGGTGACACTCCTCCATTGTCTCCATACCCGGTACAACACAAACCCACTCCTGTCAGACATCGGCTTACTGACAACCACCAAGTCTATGTTTCCCCAAAAAGCGCTGAAACAACGCCACAGCCTGCGTCTGGACTCCTCTACATCTTTAAATCAAGCCCCTCCGAGGTCCGACCCTTCTGTATGATCACTGCTCACTGTTAATCTACACATGCAGCGATGCCGCAGTTACACTCACTGATACTGTTGTGTTTTTCAGCGTCTACGTGAGATAAACAACATGATCCGTTTGAGCGTGACGCAGAACAGGCGAGGTTACGCGGTATCACTGGATGAAGACGAGGAGGACGGAGACGGCGGTCCTTCAGCCAAGAGGCCTCGTACAGACGGACAGTCGGCCTGGCAGAGGAAACTCAGGGACGTCATCAACGATCGGAACCAGAGGAACAACCGGGACCAGGACCAGGACCAGGACCGGGACTAGAAACAGAACCTAACCAGAACACCGACGAGACTGTTTCTGCTCAGAGAAGGAGAACCTAAAACACATGTGACTTCAGACTTTTACTGTTGATTATTGATGTAAATATGAACCTGATTTCACCAGCAGTAGATGAGGCTTTGTCATGTGTTTATTATAATATCTGACCACATCATAAGGGTAAATAATCACAACTCATTCTTTACTGGAAAACTATACTGAACTCTCTTATATTTTTAATATATTTGTCATCATCATCAGCCATGTTTCAACATAAACTCCTGTTTCTAGTAAGTAAAACCTTTCCTTTTCACATTCAATCAGTATATCTGTCTGACAAACTGATTATTCACTAAATCATGGAATTACTAAATAAAATATTATGAACTTCCATTTTTGGCCTCACTTGTTGCCTTTAATAACAGATGATTCAGGAATGAACTTAACAACTACAAATTTGAAGCTCTTATACTTTTACACATTTACATTTTATGTATTTCATACTTCTACCTTATATCTCAGAGGCAAATATTTCCATCTACATCTATATTTGAGAAACAGCTTTAGTTACTTTGCAGATTCCAATGTTTCACTTTCTTCCAGGTCAGTGAAAACTACATATTTCCATATGTGTTAACTGAGAGTGTAATAAACAGAATAATTAACATTTTCTGTCTGAACTTAATAAGTTCTGTAAAATCCTTCTTGTATTAGTTGGAAAATGAAGGAATAGAATAGATCTTTATTGTCACTGTTACAGGAGCAGTAAAAATCTGTCTAGCTGCTCTGTTTCTGTTTAGTAGGAAACACTTAAAGTGCAAAAAGGCTGTTAAAAATATCACAAACTACTGAAAAATATTGGCAATGTGCAGAAACTACAAAGCTAAAATATTAAATATACAAATATCACTAAAATACTACTAAAATATTAGAAAAAGCTAACTATTCTACAGATAAATACATACAACATATAAGGATATATGCAGACAGTATAGGAAGAATATGATGTAGAATCAACTAAATAACATTATAAAGGTGCACGAGCTTATCCTTTACCATCTACCCCAGTAAAATGCCATATTCAGATTAATGCTGCAGAAATGTGAAACTAAAAACATCCACCTGTACTTTTCATGTTGTATATTTTTATTGAAGTAAGGTATTTTCACTGTGGTATTGGGACTTCACTGAAGGATCTGAAGCGTTCTCCCTCTACGCAAAGCTGTTTACACTAATTATCTACAGCTCTCACTTCCCTTTGGACTGACCGGATTGGACAAGTTGGCATCTGGTGTTCATAAAAATTGACAAACTCCTCTGATCTGGCTGAAAACTAAAACTCTCAGCACATTACCAGCTCGTGCCAACCCGCTGTGGGAAAAGCGGTAACCATGGCTGACCTGTGATTGACACACAATCCCCTTCAGTGTTTATCAGTAACTATGTTTTGGCCCTCTCCTGAGTTAATTCTCAACCAGTGTTGCTTGGCAGGCAATTACAAAAAGGCTGCACTTGCACCCAGACAAAGGCTTGTAAACTAAAACCAGAGCCCAACACACAGTCAGGTACCCAGACTCAACAGGAAGTCTCCAGGTTGCCATAGAGAACAAAGGCACCTGAGCCCACAACACTGGGAAAGGCTTTAAGGTTATGACCGCTGCTTTCACACTGTAAACCTTTGGACTCCCATCAGCTGGACGCCACGCTGCCGACTCTTCAGTTCTGCCAAACTATGGGGTGTAACTCAAGCAGGGGCACTACGGTGGTGGTTGACCCCTCGGAGAAGCTGGAAGAAAGGCCCAAAACCGCCACTTCCACCAAGGACGTATCACCAGAGGAAAGCAATGGAACAGCAGAGAAAGACAAAGTGGACCAAGTGGAGAGTTCCAGCTGAGTGTGAGCCGAGAGCCACTTCTGCTGTCACTCCCCCCACAGTAAGACATATTCAGTGTGTAGTTTTCCCATTTTTGTGTGTGAAGGCTCCATTGTTTTCCTCTGTCTTTACAATCTGCATGAAAATATACAGCGTTTCACCTCTCAGTTGATGATGTGCTTTTATTCTGTTTTCGATTCTATCAATGGGACAAGGATGTAGCACCTCGCCGAGAAACAAGCAATTTATGACCGTCGCATTGGGGTCACTTTGATACAATCACCTCTATAACTTGACCGCCATGTCTGTCTGAGGCTATTTGACATGACAAATGGGCTGTGTGGTGACTGAGATGGGCTCTGTGTGTCTGTGTCACAGTGGGGACAGATTGGCCTGTCCAGGGTGAAGGAGGGCCTGTCAGCAGGAGGAGGCGACGCTGCACTACTGTCCATCAACCTCTGCGTGGGCCGGACCGGCCACACATGCACACACGTCTGGAGAAATTCAGCTCTTTTGTTAATATTCCAGGAACTACTTTGTAATAAACTCTCCTCTGTACCTGTGTTGTCTTTATGTTCCTGTTTTTTTGTAGCCTTCACTTAGATCTTTCTCCACCCCCCCACGGCATATTTCACATCGCCTTTGTTTGCTTTCAAAGCTGTTATATGTTCATTCTCCACTCCTCCTCCTCCTCTGAAGCGCTTACACACCTCTGGTCAGGGCTGATAGTTACAACACAGTCTTTCAAAAGCGTCCAATTCTGCTGCAGGCTAAAGCAGCAACCCTTTAAGATAGTCAGCTTATGTTTAAACACTGGATACCTTGCAGCTCTCCAACTAGATTGCATGCTCTGCATATCAGGAGACTGCTGCTGTTCATTTGGACAGTGGAAGACAGTGAATGCTTTACACCGAAAATCATGAAACACTGCCAAGGCCTGGGATAAAAAAAAAAAAATACATTAAAAAAAAAAAAAAACATGTTCCAAGCTCATTCCACTTTCCAGTCACCAGGGGGCACAGGTATGCGCTGATGCAGTTCATATAACCGCCACCAGGGAGCAGAAGTGATCCGTCTACGCTGCTGCTGTGGGACATCTGAGGCAGGCTCCATTTGCTGAAGACATTTAATCTGAAATATAGGTTGTAAGTTTATTACCAGCTAGTGAATGGAGCTGGAATGGAATAGCCATTTCACAAAGCCATATCAAAAATACCCATCTCAGAGGCAGTGGGAAATTACATGAAAATATTACCATTATACAAATGGAGAGTGTGATTGAATAATGTGTTGGAGAAGATAAATGAAAAGCACTTTGTTGGAAAACGTGGTACTAAATAGGTTTTTAATTTCAGTAGTGGGATAAAAGAAGCCCATTTTTACCCCATTTCACTGCCAATTGATTAGTGGTTCCACACCTGCAGATAGAGAGGGGGGTCTTATCGTCTCATTATCAGTTAATTAATATGCATGCACACATGCCAATTATCTTTCCTTTACCATTTAGCAGAAATGAGACATTGATGTTTTAATGGCGCCAGAATGGATAACTCCTCTGTTGCTTTAAAGACAAGGCAGGCACATTGATTGACATGAGCAGGAAATGTTAAGAGACAATTGAATTAAGAGCAACCTGAAACTCTTGATTATTATAATACTTCTCAGCAGCTGAGCCATTTGCTGTCCATTTCCACTGACTGTAATCCTGTGATCTAGCTGAGTTTTGAGATAAACTCTCTTGTGAAAGATACAAAAAGGGCATGGCTTATGGAGCAGTATATGTATATATATATATATATCTACCAATGAGAATTCATTATGGAAACATTTTATTTGAAGGACATTTAGAATAGCATGCTATTAAATTTTTCCACTGTGCCATGACTATTAAAGGACCCAAGGCCACACCAAGTGAAGCAACCCAAAGATGAAAGTTATATTAATCATTACTCGCTTTACTGTACTGTGTGATCTGAATTTATGTTCATGAGTCACAGGCCAGTGCTATAAGCCGGTGAAATAGGCAATATTATGGAAGGGACTGCTATTGACATTTTTCATTTCTGCATAAATGCTCCTGGTTGCACAAGATCCAAGGCTGTTTTTCTTAAATCACTACTCGCTGAGCTCAATGCCACAATGCTGTAATGTTAAAGTGTTTTTATAGGACAAAAACAAAAGGATAGCTATATTGCAACCTAGGATTCATGTCTTTCCACAGATAAAAAAAAAAACATCAGAGAGGACAAACTCGGTCCACTGGAGGCAGCTGCTCCCAGACTGTGCCAAAAAAAAAGAGAGCAAACAGAAAATGAGAAGGGCAACTAAAAAAAACTCTCTGGGGTGTAATCTCCTTACTCAGTAATAGACCATTTATATGATATGTATAATGGGGTGCCACAAATATTCACAAGTAGTGGTCTTATTTTGTGCCAGCCTCCCTTTAAAGATGTGTTCTTCACAGGGTATCTTTTGTGAATATATGATCAGAGGCACGACAGCCCCGGTCTTTAATCTTACACTGGCCTTGAAGAATGTCACTGATTCCAACCAGGCTGCCTCCACCCCCACCCCCACCCCCATCACAACTGCAGGCTACAGAGCCCATCCTATTGATGCTGCAGTACCTACGGAAACACATCTGATTGTTTAGAGGACCGTCAGATTCTCACAAACACAAAAACACTAAATATTCAAAGACTCTTGTCACAACCATCTGATCATAAAGTGTGGTCAGGTTTTTGGAGAGCGGGTTTGTGATTGAATTCTTCAGTACAAATTGCCTCGACAGTGGAAAAACAATATCTTTCAGAGAGGTCAGCGAATTTCCAAGGAGTCTTCTCTCTGGTATTAGCTGGTCATTTCTGATCCTCCCTGTATGACTTTCAGTCTATTTGCGTCTTTAATAGAAACTGTGATGTTCTGTTGTTAATAGAACAGTGACATAGGGAGCCCTCTAGTGGTCAGAATAAGTCACAGTAACGTCTATTTTGTACCTCCGGTGTTCCCGTAGTCAATGCAGCCTAAGACGGAAGTAAACACACGTGTTCGTACTAGTGTTGTAGTACTGAGACCGGTCTGGGACTCCAGACCATTTTCTGCTTTCTCGGTCTCGTCTCGGACTTGACCCTTCGTAGACTCGGTCTAGTCTCGGTCTAGTCTCGGACTTGACCCTTCGTAGACTCGGTCTAGTCTCGGACTTGACCCTTCGTAGACTCGGTCATGTCTCGGTTTTCACAGGCGGCCTCGTCCCCATCACTAGTTTGTATGACCAGGAAAACGTTTGCCTGTGAGTATTTTTACTTTCAATTGTTGTAGGAATGAATACTAAAAATACCTCTGATGTAAACCTTTGTTGTTGGATAAAGGGACGTTGTAAATCTCCAGTTAATTTGTAAATGTTAATTGTTAGCATATCAATTGAATTTCCCATTCAAGGTAGCCTCGAGCTAGCGATTTAATTTCTATTCATTTTGTGTAGAATGCCATGTAAATGTACTGAGGCAATGGCATGAAATAGGTGCAAACTCTATACAGTTAATATAGGATATATACAGGCAATAAAGAATATATACAGTTAAAAAAAACAGGTAAAAAAACTGAAACATATTCTGTATGTATATTTTGCAGGTTTACAGCGAGTCATAAAGCTGTGGAGCGAAGTTTGACATCCAGCTTTTCTTGGGAAACCTGTTATTTATCTGCTGAGGTAGTCACCACACACACACACACACACACACACACACACACACACACACACACACACACAAGCACATGCACTAATATCAGTTTTTACTTTGCCCCTGAGAGTTTCCTATTATTGAATAGTTAACACTAGCAACTCCACCAACTTTTTTACACTGAAGTATTTTTACGATTTGAGGTACTGCTTAATGGAGCATATGCCGCAAAAAAGTAATCTCCTTGAACTATGGGGAAAATGTCCCTGAAGCAAAGCTGCTCACAATCCATCTACAACTGCTTCCAAAAAAAAAGTCGCTCAAAAAATTGACCGCAAATGAATACAGGGACTGAAATATCTTACCATTAAGTTTTTTTGTCAAATGTCACAGCAATGAAAAGTCTGTAGGACACTGCAAATAGATTATGAACGAGTGGAAGACCCTATAAAGTCCTGAAGGCAAATAAGATTTAGCTGAAGATAAAGGTCAGGGCGCTGGAGGAGAGACACATAGAGGCATGTGGACAAAGATGACTTGATTATCCTGGATGGGAGCACAAAGATACATGTCCTTTTGCAACAGGGTTAGAAGAAATACCATCCTTTAATAACGGACACAAGTGCTAGTCAGTGAAAAAGTAAAATAAGAAATTCACATAACTGAGTAAATTTGTAAAAATATCTGCTGTAAACCACACATACAGTATATATTTTCTTTTACTTTTCTGCACGTCTTGATATGATTAAACAGTTCACCACGGTGCGAAAGTAATCTGAAGTCCCGAATCGCAGCAATTTGTTGTAATTTTAAGCAATCAAACTTTCCGTGTCAGTATGTGCAGCCGCTCTTCACCTTTAAGTAGATAAATGTTTGAGGAGTCAGTTTCTGTAAGTGCTTCTGTTTCCCAAAACGAGCGGAGAGTAACCCAGCTAGTCATTACTGTATATGTTACTCACTGCAGCAAAACACAAGAATTTAGCGACAGGGGAAGGAGATTTGTATGGGTTGTGTGGCGGCAAATGTGCAGACGTGTGCATGGTGCATTCATGTAGAGTAATACCTTTCAAAGGAAATGGTGAAAAATAGGAAATTGTACTCTAAATGTCATTCATTCAGCTTGGATGTCAGGGTGACCTTCAGTGGAATCAGCTCCTCCTATTGTGAAGGTGGACTCGGCAAAATATCATATTTGATAAGAGAAGAAGTGAGTGTGAAAGCAAACCTGATGGTCTCCACTGTATGTTGCCAGTGTGGATCAAGATCAAACTTTCCCTTATCCACATGTCTCTGTGTTTTTGCTTTGATTTGTTCAGATGACCTTTGTATATGCAGTGTAATGGAGCGATCACCTATACACACCGTGCATTTCGTTTAGTTTTGATCAGGTTTCAGCCCATTTTGAAACGCAGTATAAATGCAATGTGCCACGTATGTATCAGTGTGACAGTCTGACTCAAAAGGCATGCCTGTTTGATGTGTCACATGGGTTTTCTGTATGCTTTTGTGTATTCATCATTAAGCAGCACTAGAAACAAATCCATTAGGATAAGAAAAGGCTTATATCACAATAATTTCTCCCGACAGTTTGCTGGAGCCTCTGTGTTCACCATGACAACGAGTCTAATACCCCTGAACATTACTAAACCATCTGTAGACGGGTTTCTTAACGCACATCAAATAACAATAATAGTCTGCTAATGGTGTTATTGCCCGCTGTGTCATCATGCCATAGTCCTGCACGCCTCGAGGGAAAAGAAAAATCTGCTCCTTTGTTCGAAGTCATAACTCTCATGGTCAGAATATTAAGGTTATTCTTTATTTGTTCACTCTTGTGTGTTTTGACATTTGTTTGTTTAAATATGGTCATTATTACTGTGGCACAGACTCCGCTGAATGGACGCCTTTGAGTCGACGTGTTTGTTTGTCCTCAGATCGTTAATAATAATCTCTCCTCCCTCCACCAAGAATGTGACCTCATCTGTGGGAAAAAATAATTAGGCCTGCTGTCCAGAGTTTACTCAGAACCCCCTCTTGTCTGTCCCAGAAGCAACAGCGCACAAAGGCAGTTCTCTGTTCCTGACGGATGCCCCACCTTGATTTTTTTCTGTCTGGCTAAATAACCTTAATCTTTAGAGCTAAAAGAAAATAACATTTGTAGCTTGAAAAAGCACAGCTGCGCTTACAGCAAGATTAGCCAGAACAAGCAGAGGCTTCAAGCTGAATGCAAAGGCTGATTAATTGTTTCACACATATTAAAGCACCATGTCAGTTTTGATGTCTTTTCAGATGATAAAAATGTTGCAGCATGCTATTAGTGTCCAATTATAAAGACTATATACTGCTGAACAATTGTCATAAAGCACAAAAGTGAGGTGAGAGGCAGAGAGAACATTTATATTTGATCACATGGAGGACAAAAGAATGCCTTGAATCCACAATACACAGTTTGAAAGATGTACCTGTGCTGAATTTTCTATTATCAGACTGTCTTTACCGGATAATAATGAGATACTGCTGTTGCTTCTCATAAAGTATTATTATGTCACGTAATTACTGTCTGCATTGTGTCTCCTTTACACGTCGATATGATTAAAAATAAATTTGCCTACAGATCAGACACTTAGTTGAACGTCTTTGATGTAGCTGCTCACTAGAACAAGTTCCTTAGTATGTAAATATAGGTAAGGTTTCTCTTATGACAGGCATATTTGATGTTGTCTGCTTTCATCTTGCTCCAATTTCACAGTGAGATATACATCTCTGCCTTTTTCACAGCCGAGCCAAATGAATCCTAATGGTCATTTGGAGGCAACGTTAGTCTTTTAATTAGCTGGAAAGCCTTTAGCCAAACTACACTCATCCTTTACCATCCTTCAATCTCTACACGCAAACCATTATGGGAGTCTGTTGTAAATGGTGCAATTGCCAAAGGTCCTCAAAGCGATCCACTGTGAGGCTGCTACACAGACAGTTGTGTGGAGGCACTGTAGTCTGTGCACATCCATGCTTATACTTGTCTTTTTACATCTAATACAAAGGATGGCTTATTCCTACTACCTCATGTAAGAATAATGAAAGGTTTCTTTATAATACTGAAAGGCTAAAGATACTTGAATCTGTGTAAACATACAATCTGTACCATCCACACTTTAAAATGACCAGTCCTGGACTAATCATTTCTACTTTTTTTTAAATAAATGATTCACAAATACTTTTCAATTCAGAGAAGTTCTTAATTTTATTAAATGTGGATCTTGAAAACGACATGGGGGAGACACAGGGCTGGCAACAGGAATATGCATGGGGCTTAAAAAGACAGTATGTGGGAAGAACTGGTGAACTCTTTGAAATCTCTTTTTGAAGTTTTCTCTAAGAAAACGAGGAGTCATCATTACGTTCACTTACATTTCCAAACAGCACTGTCAATGCTGTGTTCAATAATGACATGAAAAAGCAGAAGTTTGTGTGGTCTTGGTTAAGAACATTTTTAGATTTTTGTCTGTACTTGTGACTTGGATACAGATCATATCACAATTTATGAACAATTCATGCAGAAAACTGAATTTTCAAAAACTTCACATAATCTATCCTGTTTATGTAAATGGGTTCAACAAAAGATCCATCTAAGAACTATTTGTTGTTATATTGCAACCCCAGTGATTAAACTAAATAAAATTGTGCCAC
>JAPQRQ010000018.1:38367990-38393992 GCA_037367365.1 Apogon talboti | reverse complement strand
ATCATATACCAAAGCTGTTCATTCATCTGTCTTCAGTGTGCTGCAGTACCGTGTCTGAGTCCATAAAACACATCCAGTTGTCTTTGGAACACTTTAAATGTTGTAATAAAGAGCAGAGGACGTGATAAGGAAAGTAACAAGTCTTAACTGAAGGAGAAAAATCTAACTTTGGCCTAGGAACTCTGTTTCATTTGTCCATTCAGGGGAAGGTAAATCAAGTAAAAATGTATGTCCATAAATGTCAGAGCGGAGCATGAAGTGAAGTGGTCCACTGCTGCAAACAAACCAACAGCTAATACGACTGTGTACTGCAGGTAAACACTGACTGTGGAAAAGTGCACTGATGACTGTACCCTAACTGGTGCCTCATTTAGGACAAAAGGTACAGTAACCGACCACACAGGATCCACCGTTGTTAATTGTTTGGATTAAGTCTTAAGGCACAGTGACATGTAAATACAACACTGGACCGATGGACCAGTGGTCTGAAACACTGTACTTCCTGTTTCCTAAGTGGATGCAGTCAGTAGATTTATCAATGTTGTCCAGATGAATGAAAATAGATGAATGGTACTGGTACCAATGTTATATTTTCATAATTAGTAACCCTCTCATTGCTGAGACAATAACAGACACGCAGGAGTAACGGGACATTTTAACGCCCAAGTGTTTAGAAGATATTCACACATATTTTCATGTTCAACCGAAAAAACGGCCCTAACTTTTTCAGTGCTCATACTATGGTCTGTGATGGGTGTGTCATTTAAAGAACTCTCCAAACAGTCCAGAAAACCTTTACTCCTCCTCCTCAGAGAATGATAGTGGATGGTATCTGCAGCGTTGGCACCGTGCTAATGAAACGTGGCGATAAGTCTGGCTCTGTGACACTGCCCACGTGACACTTGAAACGACATCACAGTTCAGCGGACCATCGTGTTCTCAACCGTTCTTGTTCCACAGTACGCCTCTTGAACTGTGCATCATGGTCATCTGGCAACTAGAGTTTAAGGTGTATTACCACCATCTGTAACATGGGTCAGAGTTCCCGTTTTACATACAGCACATAAAACCATTTGCTATAAAACAACAAAAAAGGAATCGTAACCATGCACTGGAAAACAAAGAAACCAATAAACCAGTAACTGACACTAGTATCTTATACTGCTGAACTCATATGAACCAATTTCACATGGACTTATGTGTAAGAAGTAGGCTAATGTAAACATGATTCAGGTAAACAAGCTGTTACCATGGTGACAAGCCTGGTTAATACTGTGTAAATGTACATACTGCAGGATGTACCGCTACAGGATGTGGCACGTAGTGAACAGAATACATGTTGAAGTATTCAGTTTGTAGTGTCCAGTGTATACACCCCTGGAGGTAGAAATGACATACTTTGTATTTAATGTGTAATGGTTGAAGTTGTCGTTTTAATTAGGCCTTTGGATAGTCTGGGGCTGTTTGTGTGCATGTATGAACATATATCCCTGTATTCTCTCTGTTCCTCGGTGCCCACCAGTTGTTTATCTTAGCTAATGCTAACTCTTGTGTCTTTGTGTAGAAAGGCCAGCTCTGTGTGTACATGTGTAGTCTGTAGGTGGCATCTGTTCGTTGTGGGCTGTGTGGTGCAGTGTGTGTCGGCGCTCAGGTGCAGCTGCTCCTGTCTCCTGTTGCTGTGATCTCTGAGCTGAGAGGCATTATTAGCAGCCTGAAGCTCTTGTAGCCTTTTCCACCCTAATTACATACCCATCATTAAAATGCTAATTCATACTGTTAAAGGGGCAATTAAAAGGGTAATTAAAAAGGCTTTGTTCCACCAGTCTACCTGCATGAACAGTCTGACCACTGCTGGTCCTCTTTTGATCTTTACTATTTCCATAATGCCTGGGGTCTAATCCCTTTATCCAGGTTCAACTGGGTGTCACTGGCTACTGGTGGAGGAAGCTTTAGAGGCTAACAGATTACAATGTACAAAATACAAAAAGCCATCTAACATGGTTACTGGGATTTATAAAGCATTAACCAACAGGAAACAAAAGACGATAAAACCAGACTTATAATGTCAGTTCCTCTTGTGTGATTAAAACTACACACGGGATATTTAACAAATCATTTTATTATGATTTTAATTATACGATCCGTCGTTTCTTTCAATCGTTGAGCTATGCCTATCTAAACCTTTTCTCCTCCTATCATCGTTTGCTTTTTGTCTTCTGTACCAGTGGTTCTCAACTGGTCTGACTTCAGGACCCACTGTCACCCCTCAGTGACAAACTGTGACCCAAACTGAGAAAAGCTAAACTTCTCAAATTTATTTAATGCAAAGACGGTGTGTTTAGAACTTGAGATAATACAGAATATCACAGTATGCCAATACAGAAGACAATTTTAATGTTAAGCCAAACTGACAGCAGGTGGTGATGCTAAATACAGAAATATTCCCTTTTACACTAAATTGGTTACAGTTTACCCCAAACCATAAATGTGCACTCAGTTAAAAATTAAAAGTGCATTCAGTCACTTATTCAAGAATTAAACACACTGAGGTTTTAATCCTCAGTGTAGGTAAAACTATATCTGACCTAGTTATCATACCTGAGTTTCAACATGATATGAATCCAAACTTTTTTGGGTCTTCTTTTATACTGTGAAAAGTATGGTGTTAATTAGCATTACAGCACATTACCGCCACCTACTGTTGGCGAGTGTGAATGGGCAGCGCTCAGCTTCTTAAAAAATGAGGAACCAGACTGGTTTATCAACAGAATTTCTTTTGCCCAGACAAAGGCCCATGACCCCTGAAAACTGGTCTGCGACCCACTTTTTGTCGCGGCCCACCAGTTGAGAATCACTGCTCTATACTCTACAACTACAACTACTACACTGCATCAGACTGACACTAACCACCTCACAAGAAGCTACAAGAAAGTATATTTTCTTATGTTTCCTGAAACACAAAAAGCTCTGAGAAGTGTATTTGCCAACCAGAAGTTTTTTTTGGATCCTGTTCTAAAGAGCAACAAATCATTTGTGGGACGTGGGCATGTTATAAAACTCAAATGAGTCATCCAGCATATCATCTTATCTGTGTGTGGCGTTCAGTGCCAGAAATATCTGATTTAAACAGGAACACACAATTGTTTCTTTGACTTGATACAGTCTAACTTACTGTAGCGTTCACTAATGCCAATAATTACTGCAGCCTGGTACTTACAGCAAGCAGTCACATGTCCATATGGTGTTTTTCTAAAATGCAATACACTGTATGTTTTTCTGTGATATCATACACAATTGGCCCCAGTGAATAAATAGTGCAGTGTTTATCTATTGTAAAGCAGTTCACTGCAGATACAGCCAGTGTTAATGAAAGTTAGCACAGATGGAACCCTCTAAAAATGAGAAATGATGGATTCGCTCCAGCTTGCTGATGCTGCGGGCCCTATTTGGTTTCAGGGCCGGTGAAGTGTCAGTGGTTTAATTTTATAGTGCGTAGTTTTCACTGATTTCCCCCCGGAATGGAGCGCTGCTGGAGAATGCGGAACATCTGCCGCCACTCAGAAAGCGATACATATAAAAAAACCCATCATTCCTATCAGTGCTAGTTGCAGCCGAGTCAAGGAAGAGAGCCAAGCACACATTAGAATGGCTGCCTTTTTTCCCTGTCTCATGTTGGCTCCCGGGGATTGGCAGTCAAAAACCTATTAAATTATCCTGTGTTGCTACAGCATTTGTAGCATTTCAAATATGAGCCCCAAGGCAACGCTGGCTAAAGGTACGGTATCAAACACCACGGAGAAGGCCTTCAAACTCCATAGGATGATGTTATTATTGAACACAAGATAAAATAATGGTCTCATTTTTACATCAGTTTTATAGTTCATTGAATTATCATTTCTGTGGGGGCATAAAATGTTTAAATCTTAGATCATAGGACTCACACTTGACTATTAAACAAATACCTGCCATTTTATGATCACAAAACTCAAAACAACTTTAATTGCTAAGTAAAATGAATGGAAAAACATGTATCGTGCAGACACTGATATAGTTGTTAATAAAAAAAAAGCTTTATACACATTAATAATGGAATATTTGTGACATTTAATAATCTCAGAAACAGATCATATAAGTTTTTAAAGGATAACTTTTCTAACAGGTTTATGAACAAACTCAGTTTGGCATCTGTTGACTATTAGCCTGCTTGATGCAATTATCATTAAAGCGCAGTCTGTTAACCACCAAATAGTTTTAAGTAATTTAGTTGATGATGCACTATACGACATTAACGACAAAAGGCTTCGTGGGCCTGTATGATCAATATAAATGTTCTGTCTGACACAGTGCAGAAAAACATAATACACATCATCCAGGAGTCATTGTGTCTGCACCTAAATGTAATTTGCCAGGACAAAATGGTTGCATTTAAACAGAATTTGTAGGAGACAGGTTATACAGAGTTTTTATGATCATGTAAAGCCTAGAAAATGCACTTGCAGGACACAATATTATAAAAGCTCTATTCAAAATAAAAAAAATAACTACCTCCATTTTGATTCCATAAACAACTTTAATCATGTCTTCTCTCCCTGGTCAGACTGTTACTGTGGAGCTTTATTGCATCATGATTGTATTTTTTGATAGTTTTGCCTGCTTCTCTATCTGTTATTTATGTGACAGTGGTTGTTTTTTGTTTTTTTTAACTGGGTGTATGTAGTTCTTCTCCAGAGTAGAATTGAAGTCATTTAGTCTGTCATGTCTGTTTTCATTTCGGGTAAATCAGACAGAGGAGCCTGCAAGTCATTAGATGAGAATGAAGCAACAGACTGTGAAATGTAATGTATACAGAGAGAAGAAAACAAACAATGACCTTCACAAGAAAACCAGAAAGAAGATGAGGGTTAGGATTGCTGTGTGGAACATGTTTTTTTTGTAATAGTAGAAGAAGCAAGACATCACAACACAGTTAAGCAGCCATTTTTTCTTCTTTTTCTTCTTATGCTAAACTGCAAGTAAAATGATTTGTGATTTTATTCATGATTACCACACTGATAATAACTTATATGTATAATGTTAAAGTTCTATGTCAGCTTTGTATGTAGCAGAGCTCAGAAATGACAGCGTTAGAATTTCGTAAATCCAAAGTTCTAGTCAAATTGATGAAACTTTAAATTATTTTCAGTCCAGTTTGTTTGTTGTTTTTTTTATAAGTTTATGTTCTGTGCTTCACTCGGACTGTGGTATTTAAGGCTGCAGCAGGTATCTGAGTTCATGAAAAATTCCTGACCCTGCGCAGCACCATATTACAAACACACAACAGCACAACGAATTAACACGCTCTCTTTAAGTATTAGCACTATTAGCAGCGGTTGTAGTACGAGCTAGAAGCTGATGCTTTGCACTGGTCCTGGTGCAGACCCAAGCAGAGCAAAAAGGAAGTGAAGTTCTGCACATGTTGGACCAGTATCTACCACAGAGTCAGAAACATTACTTTGAATGATTCATAATGTTGTTCTGCTACTGCTGTTTCGTGTTGCCTTCCAGCAAACCTTTGCCTGGTGAAAAAAAGACTGTGGAGCTACATGTAATAAACATCATAATATAAAAGTAAATGTATGACATGTAATGGATCATCATGAGACAGTTACATGAGGGAGTGTGTGACCACCTCTCTGAAGCCTCACCCTGTTCTTTTCTAACGTATTTGTTTCAGTTTGTATTTGTACCATTTGCAGCGGTGGACACCCCATGCATTTGTGTTGTACTGAATTAAGAATCAGTCTTAAGTCACTGAACTCTGACAGGTATTGTTTCATTCTCCAACTCTGCACGCTCCCTTCTGCACATGCTCTGTTCCGTCGAGGTCAAAACTGGATAATTCAACACATCCAGGGCATGACATGTTGAAATTGTCAAGAATTTAGTTTTAGTTTTTCTTGTTAACAAGAAACTAATTACTTGCATTTGTTTGTGTCTGCTGATGCAGCCACACCTTTTGAAACACAAGAAAAGAGTTTTCCTCAGACATTTCATGATAATATTTCAGATTGTGTAAAATTTTAATGGTGTCCAAAAACTTTTTTTCCACTACTGTACGTCTCCACATCTGATGATAAGTTTGTTTTTTTTCCAACCAGGTCAGTCATTTGGTTCATTGTACAGCTGGACTGAACATCTGAGCCAAACACTGTACACCACAGAATCATGGGATATTTGAGATGAGGTTGCCATGCTTGATGGTGCTACCCCCACCCCCCCACTTCCACCACTTCCAGGCTCTTGGTTCTGGACAAATGTGATTTGGACCAAACTCGTCCCCAATCATTCAAAAACTGGGCTGTATTGGAGGAACAGAGATGCGTTTGCAAATGTCAGATTGGTCATGGTGCAGAGTGGGAGAGGAAAAGACAAAACAAATAGACAGCTGGTTCCAATTATGGTTTTACTAGGCGCTGATGGGCCAGTAATTACAGGATTAGAGACGTGTAACTGCACACAGCTTTGGGTGCTGCTCTCCAAGTTTGGAGAGGCAGAGAGATTGTAGGCTAAAGCCAGAGCAGCTCAAACAGACTGCACATTACAACAGCAAGGTCTGAGCACGTCAGTCAGTGTATCAGTTGGCAAAAGATCTGCTGAGGCTGCAGGCTGATGTTCAAGGGTTACTCATGAGTTCATTTGTTCGAGCTTATGCCTTAAGTATTTTGTGTCAGCAAATTATATTGAATGGTAACAGACCAACATGGGCATCAAAGTAACAAATGAACCAGGACGTACTGTGTGTCACATCAGTCTATTTCATCACTATATGTTTTCCTCTTTGTACCATGAAAAGCTCAAAATGATTTACTTTTGATTGATGATTGGGTTGTGGATACAGTGGTGTAGTACTCAGTACAAACCACAATAAAACCAAACGTTTGGATAGTTTAAATCCACAAAAAAAAAAGAAAGAAAGTAAAGGTGAGTTATAATCGGAAGATGTGGGAGCTTAACGGTGACTCCAAGTCAAAAACTGTCCACTTGCTGTTTGTAAAAATAGAATGATCTCCAAAACTTTTGACCTGAGGTCAAATTATGCAAAATGTGTGTATGTATATATAGAATTTTTTTATTACCATTTCCATGAACATTTTTCAATGTGAAATTTCAAATGTTGAATAAACATGTTTAAAGAAATGCTAATTAACTAATGAGGTATTACGTTTAACAGACCTAATGATCAGTTGACCGATCGGAGGTAAGAGTAATAAATACATGTATGTCTTCACAGATCTTAACATTGAAAAGGATGAAACCAGCGGTGCTGTGGACGGGCCAGCCTGAGGTGTCTTAATACATTTTAGGCAGAGGGGACTGAGATGTCTGTAGGGCTTGTGTCTACTAATGGGGGCTGTGGAGCCGCTGGTCTGTGTCAGTACCAGTAGCTCCAGAGCTGCTTGATTTCCAAGTGTCAAGTACAGTTAACAATAGCAGATGCAGGATTTGAGCAGGAGAACCCATGGCCCACAGAGCTGTTACATATAATACATCTAACTTTATGCACTGTGAGAAGTGACTACTGAGGAACAAAAGGTGATCCATCAGTCTGCATTATTTTGATCTGTCTGTATATGGGAGAATGACTGAGAAAATGCATTGAGAATTAATACACATGTATTCATTTGCGTGTTCACACATTTGTAGAGGCATGCATGGATTTTTTTTGGTTTTCCACACTGGATAGTGAAAAAATGTCATCCATATATTAAACCCTATTACTGCCTTCATGGTTCTGGTTCCTGGACATAAAAATAAACCACGTTCCTCTGTTTTATAGCTACTACATTGTACATCACCTATTTAAAAGCTGCTTTATATTAGTTATCATTTATTGTTGTTTCTTTATTGTTTATTTTTAGTTCTTCATTTTTGCGGCTATTTAACAATGTTCTGACAAAAATGGTTAAATTTTACAGTAACTTTACGACGGAATGGAATAAAACAGGAGTGTATGAGTACAGAGCTGGTAAAAAGATGCAAGTGAAGTTTCAATCAATCAATCAATTTATTAAAATGAATCTTGACGTGAAAAACAAACTTGAGTTAATATTTTGCTGGCAATCATGAAATTAACTTGCATATATATACAGTGTATGTGGTGTTTTTTTCATATAGTGAGCTGAGGTGCCAGTTACAATCTTTTTTACTAAATACATTTCAATCTTTCTTTCTTTCTTTCTTTCTTTCTTTCTTTCTTTCTTTCTTTCTTTCTTTAACCTACAAATAGATAAATTCAATATACTGTATAGGTGTATATGGATATATTTAGTGGTTAGATACATGGATAGATTTTTTTGGTCTATAATGGCATGATAATTGTCAACCATGACCCTGCTCGAACCAGACAGTGACACTGAGGACTCAAACAGATCTCTGGCTCCTCAAAGCCCCAGGCTGAGCCCTGTGGCCCCTGGGACCTTGTTCCATGTTGTCCCCCTGGATCAACTCAGGGACAGTCCTGCTGAGATCCACAGATCAGCTTCGCTCCGAAGAGAGAGCTGCTGGGGAGCATATGTTGGATGTGACACATTGTTGTAGTGAAACACATGTGTGTGACTATGCATTTACAGAAACCACAACCCCCTACCTCCCTGAGCCCTCACACACACACACACACACACACACACACACACACACACACACACACACACACACACACACACAGTCTATACAGCGTTTGAAAACAACCTCAATACACAAGCTTACATGGGTCCATAACAACAATATAAACACTGTGACCAACTTATACTGTATCCACACACACACACACACACACACACACACACACAAAAGCATGGACTCCCTCACTCCCATCTAAATCTCCAGTTAAACAAATCACTGTTTCCCCAGCAGCACATACTCTCCCAGCCCCCCTCGACAGCAGAGGCAACAAAACCATAGCAACCAGTTGGATTACATCCAGCATTATATGTATTAGATTTGATGGAGTCAAAGCGCTGGCCACAATCTCATTAAAGCTAATGTGTTTATATTTGTGTTGTGTGTTGCTGATTGCAGTCTCTGTGGATTTGAGCAGGGTAACGCTGACATGATGAGGCCAGTGTTTTGGCTGCTCAGATGTTCCCTGTAATTGAGGCCACTGAGTTAGCTTGCTCTGATTGGTTGGCTTTTGGTTGCTCTTGTAAAACAGCCACTATGTAAATATATACATAAATATATACGTAAAGGCATGCACACACACACATACATACATACACATATACTGTATATAGAAATACATCTATATATATGTGCACAGACGTGTACTTGTGTGCACCAGACACACTTGTGATCCAGTATTTGATGTGCATATGTTGGAGCAGACATGGAGTCATTTTATTCAGAGGCGCTGTGTCCACCAGGCGTGGATTTGGCATGACAGCCAGGCTGGAGCCTCGCGGCATTTTCTCCTGTCCTTTATCCACTTCTTTTTCTTTCTGTCTGTCTCTCTCTCTTTTAGCGGTTCCGGGGGTGCTCTTACACTGTGTTAACTCATATTGCAGGCTAAAAACTATTAATAAATGACTTAAGGCTTCAGACGTTTTTTTAATCCAGTTTCACAAAAGTGTTTCTTATCTTTCCTTGTCTTACATGCATTACTCAAAGCTAGTGATTAATATCAAGTCTTATATACAGCAAGTACATACATATGGAATGTCTCTATGAATACTTAAGCCTGTTTATATGTGAATATGATCTATTAAGATGTTTCAACTCATATGATAAGAACAAATCATTTTTAAAGATGCACATCCTCTCTGCACTGTAAACATGATAACTCATACTGTGAGGTTTTCATATCACAATGACGCAGAGTCAATCTGCAGCAGAGTGCAGTATTGGATAAAGTTACACTCCTCTCAGCCTTGTAAAGTACAGAGTGCCCAGCTTTTGCAAGGTAACCATCTTTCTTGGCCGTCCGTCTCATTCACTTGTAAAACATAGCTATACTTTATAGGCTTGTTACTGCCACAGGGTTACTCTTTTATTTATTAGCCTGTCCACAGTGAATGGATGTGTTTCTGTCTGTGATGTGAACCTCTTAAAGTGAGCCTGATTCCTGTGTTGCTTCTATCAGGGTTGGACAGGAATGCTAATGCTATCAGACAATCAGTCCCCTGCCTGTGGGTGGATAAGACTTCTGCATGTGTGTGTGCGTGTGTGTGTGTGTGTGTGTTTCCGTATCAAAAAAAAGATGTGATTGAGACACTTGCTCTGACATCTAAACTATTCCTTTATGTATCCTTGGATTGTAAATAGTAATAAATATGTTTTTTGATCCAGTAGTGAAAGTATCACTGTGGCTCTGGCAGTATGTTCACACTGTTTCACTGATTGAGCTGTCTGAATATTACATGTATCTGATAAATTCTAGTTATATTCATCCACTGGATTTTGGGGGTTGGGGGGCAGTGCCTGCCAAGTATGGTGACTCCATGCATCTCAGACCACTGAGCTTCAGTGCGCTAAACTCCAAGATAAATGATAAAAGGGAGCTAATCTTCACTGGCATGCCATCATAGCTCATTTCCATAGCAGCCTCTCTCATTGTAGCAGGATCAAATCTGAGCTGGCACAGAACAGTTGTTTCCATTTGATATGCCCCTCTGCCCACTGCTCCATAATGGCTCCTCTGCAATAAGGATATACTTTTTGATTGCCAGTGAATATCCTGCAGCGATTTAACGCTTTTCCTTCTGACCGTGTGTGAAGCCCATTCTGTTTCTGTGGCTGAGTTCATCTTGATTTGGACAGGGAGGCAAAGGATGGAGGGGAGAAGAAAAGAGAAGAGATTTTAGTGCACTCTCTGTTCTCCAGGATAATGAATGCTTTGTCAGGGAGAATCCATCAACGGTCACTGTGGGGGGAGGAAATGTCAGGGAAAGTTATGGTTTGTTGGCTTTTAACCCACGTGGCCCAGCCCCGCAAAGTAATTGAAGTACAGAAAATGTCATGTTGTTGCACTTCATCTATTTGTATAGCTGTCTCACAGGATAAATAGAAATATTGCTGTGGCAACACGATGAACAACAAAGCCTAGTGTCTGTTTAGATCTGCAAAGTGTGGGTGGAAGGTTGATGTACCGTACAATACACCACATTGCACATCCACAATGTTGCAAAAAGAGAATCTCTATCGATTCTTGTTCTTCTACTATTTGAGCGCTTATTATGCTCTTGTGCCTCTTTCAGAAATAGCTTCTTCTTTTGTCAATTTGATATTGTGCAAACCCGACTCTAAAATCAGGGCTTGATGATTACAGCCTTGTTGAAAGCAGTCGGGTATCTGTGCGATATGGACGGGGATGAGCAGTTCACAAGGCATGAAAGAAGGAAATGTGTGTATGGCGTGTGCACACCCTCTGCCAGGTATTACTCTGTGACAAAGGAATGGCAAGATGCGTTAAGATAGTCTTTTCCACAAGGAGTGTGATGATTATTGGCTCCTGGCTCATTTCGGGGCAGACCTTTCTATTCTCAATTGTAAAATTCTCAATCGACATCATATGTGAATGTATAGTTTTCTCCTATAAATCACAGTGAGGCACACTATTAAATATTAAACTGAATGTTAAAGGTAACCCACTACATTAAACTATTACCAACTGCTTAACTCAGTATAAGTTTCTCTGTTGTGCTTTTCTAAGTATCAGATTTTAGCCTTTTCGTGAGCAGGTCTGTTTCTGAGACCTCCTTATTTTTCTTCAGCTGGCCAATGGGGTTCAGCTTCTGACTGAAACGGGCGGTTTAAGCTCCGTCGTCCTAAAGAGTCCCCATCTCGAAAATCCTGTTCTGTTCTGATAGGCAAGCTTTCACAAAGTCTGCCCAGTGACGGAGCACAGTGGATGTAAAATGTGCATCTCCGTCCCCCAAAAATGAATCATCTGTGACTGAATTGCAGCTGAATCATAATGCATCATAAATGTAACGACACCTGCGCGCTTTAACATAATTAACGCGGTAAATGTTATTTCCAAGTAATAAAGACGCTGATCCTGAATGTAAATGTAAATTGTTCACAGACAATAAATTTTGTTGGTTTTCCGCTACAAGCTGAAATATTGAAGTTCACTGCAATCTTTTCTTCAAAAAGCACTTTTACTGGATAAAACTAAACTGAAAACACATTTCCACACATTACCAACGAAAAGATCTGCACTGGAAACTACGCATTTACTTTTTCATGCTAAAATTGATCACGGGAATAAAATGCCTGGTTTGGTATCTTTTTCCCCATCATGTTTGTAATGACAGATCGTGGGTCATATAACCCATAATAGACACTGACAGCAAAAGGCAAGGAGGAGAAGAAGAGCTGCTACTGAAGCCACGATGTGCAAGCACAGAGTGGAAAGAATGAAGTGTTTTTTTAGGGATGGAAATGGGACAGTGGTGTGAGGTGTCACAGCGTGGCATATGACTGAGTAAACATGGAGTATTTTGACCTTTCCAGGTGTCAGGACTCTGTGTATATTAAGTTGAATTAAGTTATACTAGAATAAAATCAAGTTTCTACATTTTTGATAAAAAAAACGAATTGCATTTGTATTTTAATCACTGTTTGAATGTCACTTGTGGGAGTTATAGTTGGACATGGCTCCATTTATAATCATTTGTAAATGCTATGTAGAAGAGTTTCACTCATTTTTTGTCATTTCTATTAATCTCATCCAAAATCAGCGCAGTTACTACTGAAATAAAGGGAGGCAGTATTTTTGTATAGGTTGAGGATGTAAACAGGATCCATAAATGTGTCTGATGTTGACAACTGGTAGGTGGGTGAGACTGTGTGTTTTGTGCATCTGCTGTGCATGGGAGGGAAAACACTTCTGAAAAAACCCATGACATACTGACATCAGCTTGTTGCGAATGTAGGAAAAATGTTTCTGCAGCCTGAACTTTTGACTCGTACGGATTACATTTACATATGCTCTCTCTGTGTTTTGAAACCACATTTAATAAAGCCGTCTGACATTGTAACGTTATACTGGAAGCCCGACAGAAAATAACCAAAACCATCATATGTCTGATTTGAGGCAGTTCTGTGTTTCTTAAGCTTTGCCACTTTAATTAAAATCACGTTGAAGTTCGACCTGAGAGTAAAACCGTCCATGTCTAACTAAAAGCCAGCGGATGGGCCGACACACTGAAGCCAGTTCTAATTGTAGAGGGCCTGTCTGTCTGTGTTGTTTAGTGATCCATGGATGGACCCTTTCCTCCAGTTAGAGGTAGCCGGGCTTGAATGACACCTCCATATTAGTGAAAGCTGCACAACCTCTAACTGCTGAAGCATGGCTCTTGTGTAGCCTTTCCTTCCTGCAGTCTGCCTCATTCCAATTCTAAGGCCAGAAATAACTGTCAGCGTTGGCCAAACTGGGCTCCTGGAATCCAGACTCTGTCCATTGCTGTGGGGGCCTACATTCTTCATGTGAGTAATGGGAGAATGTGTGAGGCTTTATCTCCCATCCATCCCACATATTGTTTGACTACCCTGCCTCAACAATGTAAACTCTCCAAGTCAAAGTTCACTGAGGTCGTGAGTGGTATTTATTGACATAGAGCGAGAAAAGACAAAGAACTATGAGTAATATTTCGCCGTGGTTTAAATTTGACGCAGACCGGAGCAAACAGAGTGGTTTGCAAACAACTGCTTTTCTTTTTGGAAATGGCCTGTCATAGACATCAGCGTCACATGATCACAGCGCTGAGCAGCTGACATGTTTTGATTCTGGCACTGTTTGTTGAGCAGCACACAATGATTTGATTCAAATGTTATGATTGGAAGGATGGAAAAAAAATCTGCAATCTTCAGTAATTGTTCCCTGGAATGAAATTGATTCACACCCAACCGAGCATGAAATAACATTGGCAGATGACACTGCTGTTACTGTGCCTGAAACACAACATGATTCTAATAGGAATAATCAGCACCTTCTTGCAGAGAGGAAACATACACACAAACCACAACACTTGGAGATTATTTTATGCAAAGTCTTTACCAGGTAGAGATTGAATTAACTGAAATTATTCCTAAATGGATCTGAAATACATGATTTTATGTCATTTTTTCCCCCGGCAAATAAGTTTTTAAATTGCGTTTTACATTTCCTCTCACTTAAAGAATGAGTGGGAGTGTGGAGGATGGTAGTTTATCTGCTTTAATGTAATGAGGACTTTCCAAAGCAATTCTAAAGTAAACATTAAAACAAATGTGAGCTGTAAAAAGTAACACAGCTCAAATTCTATATAAAACTGTGAAGTGTTTAAAGGCTAATTATGTTCTTATGTAGGTTTAAAGGTGCAGTAAGTAATATTTTCATGTCACGAGCACTTATGTGACTTTGTGCCGGGAAACAGTTGTTGGTTGTCATGGAGTCCATTTCTAAGCAAATAGTAGCAAGTGTTTAGCACTGCAGCTAATGCAAAAGAAAGTCCAAAATTTGACCCAAATTGTATCATGGACCGTTCTACTGTGGATGCAGAAAAGTATAAACAGTCAGGAGAAATGATAGTCTGAACATTCTTATGTGTCTACACCGTTTTCAGGGACTGGTCATTCCTTTTTTTTTTCTTTTAAAGTTACCAAACATTTGTTTACAAGTCTAAAGTCTATCCCCAGTTGAAGGAACTATACATCTGACTTTTCTGCAGTCTTGCATCATTGGTTATGGTTATACAAACCATGGAGTCACTGTGCACAAAATGTTTCCCACTTTGGACATATATTAGCACTTGTATTTCATTTTCAGAGTACAGCAACTTAGACCTCCAATACAACACTGGTACACTAAAGCTATCTATACAATGTGCATCTTTGTCTACCCAGCTGACAGTTTTTGACATGCATATCGCCGTTTCTAACATGTGATCACGGCTTTTAGCAGTTATGCTGTTAGTTTGAGTTTGGCCCAGGGCGGTGTGTTCTGAAAACACTCCCCACACAGTAACTACACACTGAAAGCCCAGGGCTGATCAGTAAACAGACTGACCTGATTCTGATGCTTTGCCTCCAGCTACTCAGCCTGGAGTCATTGAGCAGAGCTGCTCTTTAACCAACACTACACTCTTGGTATTTAGTTGGCCTCACGCTGTCCATTCCCTGCTGCCTAACCAACTACTTTAGCAAAGCAAATTTTTTCTCTTCAGTACAAGTCATTGTCGGTTGGTGTATGTTAAGCAGACAGATTGCTATCCCACAATCAATAGCTCCAATTGACTTTGCTTGAGAAAAAAAGGATGGTGAGACTGATTTTGAACAAAATATCCATCAGACATCATAGGTTTCTTCTGAATAACCTGAGGTCCTCTTCTGATGGGAAACATTTTGTGTGGAACAGAATTTAATTG
The DNA here is from genome assembly GCA_037367365.1 of Apogon talboti. Classification (NCBI taxonomy): domain Eukaryota; kingdom Metazoa; phylum Chordata; class Actinopteri; order Kurtiformes; family Apogonidae; genus Apogon; species Apogon talboti. The sequence continues at coordinate 38,378,606 of JAPQRQ010000018.1, read as the reverse complement.
CAGTTTTTCTTCACGGTGGAGACAGACATTGAAAAGACAGTTAATGACCTCCAACAAAGATATGAGCTGGATTTCAACTGCAGGCATTAAAAGAAACATGACAAGTTTAACAATAGAGTTCAATTAAATACAACTGGGAACTCAGGCAGCAGATATTCTAAAATACACAGAATCCTAAGAGATGGTTGGTGAAACTAGGAAGCACGACACATAAATGGTTTATTTTACTGTTTAATATGTTTATTGAATAATATAGAAAAAATGCACAACGGCAACAAAAACTGAAAAATAAATAAATAAAAATCCGACACAAATACGAACTCCCCGTCCCCACTTTCTCTTAAAAACAAAAAACAATCTGTAAAACACAAATATATAGACCCTCAGTAAGCAAATCAGCCAGGATACTGTGTAAAGATTCATTCTAGTACCTTTGTCGATGGTTGGTTAAAGAAAGTCAAAAAAAGGCTTCCACACCTGATGGAAGTTCTTTTTAGAACTAAAATCAAATTTTCTCCAGTTTAAGATGAAATATAAGGTCTTTAATCCACTGTGATACCATAGGTGAGCCATAATGGTTTATCTTAATGATATCTTTATGGTTAGTTCAGAGGACCACACCAAAACTACAGTCCAGTTCTACTGAACTACACAGTCAGTTGCACTCAGAGTGAGTGAGAGTAATGTTTTAAGATAATCTTTTGCATCTATCTCATATTGACTTATTAAATGTTCGCACAGTGAGATACACCATCTCTATATCACCACGTCTTCAGAATGGAGCAATCCCATGAGCAATCGGTGCAGCGTTTCCATTGTTTCTCCTGGAAATTAGTGGGGGAGGGAATTAAAGACCAAGGTTAATTAAGAAAGAGCTTAAATCACAGCTGCTAATCACTGCAGCTTACACACAGAGAGCAGTATCTACACTCATTTCTGTTGAGAGTGAGGGAAGGAGATGCGATTGCACAGAAAAGTGCTGGAAACAATAGGTGAGAGGCTCATTAAACTGCTGACAGTACCTTAATTCTTTCTCTATAGCTGGCAACACACGCAAATGAAGTGAGGGAAATGGTTCCTCCTCAAAGTTAGTCTTCATAGTTTAATTAGAGGTCGCGATGTGTTAGGATTATGCATCGGCGCTGTTGAGTTCAGCAGAATGCATTGGTGAGTTTGTACCAGTACCTGAGCACTGTTAGGTACAGTAGATCTCCTGTCTGTCCATGTATGGGTTTAGACATTAGAGGGACAAACGCATAGGTCACATTTCAATACTGTCTATTAATGAGTCCTTTTCTTTTTTGTTCTCTTCTCTCTAAACTTAAACACAAATAATCATCTCGAGTTGATATGACAGTATGGCAAAAATTGACCTTTGAAGATACAATGAAAGCAAGTCACATGACATTAAAATGATGCACCTCTGTCCACGTGCTTTAATGTTATTCATAGAATTGGCCCGAAAACATATCACACAGGCACTACATTATTGACTGCTACTTTAGTTACCATTCTGTGCGTGGCACCTGACTTTCTCACCTCACGCCTCATCTGGATCCTATTGTTGCCAGTTTTTAAGAAAAGCCACATGCAGGTGAAACATGTGAATGCCTGGGAACAAACCTGCAGCCTCGTACCCGCCTCGGCTTGAGACTGGCATGGACGGGCTGCACCAGCTGCTCGAGAAACCCCCAGTGTGGGAAAGTCTCTCCTCGGCTAATGGAAGACAAACACCTCAGAGAGTGGTAGAGATAGCATGAAAGCGATTAAAGCGTGACCCAGATTCTGTTGTGTCTCTGGCCTTTCACCGCACTTGACAAATACAGGAGGGGACCTTACTAATGAAAACACCGTAGAAACACTGGATGCTAATGAAGACAAACAGCCTCATCATAAGGTGCAGATGGCGCAGGCTTTGACAGGAAAAGCGCTTGTCAATAGAGCTATTACATTCAAACACAGCTATGTTGTTTAGAATATAATCACAAATGCTCCAAACTAATTTGAAATCCCATCAGAAGTTACTGAATAAGAGCTGAGGAGCAGCATTGGAGATACTTCCTGTTATAGAAATGAAAGGCAGCGCTAAATAATTCTTCAGTGCATTGGCCCGCAAGGTTCAGTATGTAAGAATTAGAGGGAAACTAACGGCACAAATGCAAAATAACATATTCATATTTATGTTTTCATTAGTGTATAATCATCTGAAAGTAAGAATTACTGTGTTCTATTACAATGCACAATTTATTTGCAGATGGAGAAGGTCATCTACACGGAGTCCGCCATGTTGAATTAGCATGTTTCTTAAATAGCTCAAAGCAGACCTCCTTTTGTTTTCCTGCTGTCCTTGTGCAACATTAAGACACATTACCATTACAGACTATGCTTGAGTGGGGGATACCAGGGTTAATATTGCAAATACTTGCAAGCACTTGCCCTAATTTGGACTTTTCCAATTTTTAACGGCCTCCCTAGGGGAGAGTGAGGTGAGGGGTTGCAATCTGTAACTTTACAGCTATTCCAATGACAGGTTATTCACCAAACCTTTGTAATCCAATATGAATCAGTGCTAAAGTTAGCTAATGTAACTAATGTACGCCAACAGGCAGGGTAATTAAGTACTGGCAAATTTCATGATAGAATCTTCTGTGTCTCTTTAGCGTCACCCTGTAAACACAGCTACAGTCGAGCTGCCTGTCAGGAAGAAAACTGTTTTATTCAATAAGCAGGAAGTCGAATGTCATGCTCAGCAGCCAAGCTAGCTGTCAATCAAAGTTAGGATGATAGACACTCACTCACCTGTCACTCAAAGCAGCCACGCCCTTAATCATACAAATATGTAATCCATACCCACTTCCCTTTACACATGACAAGGAGGGGGAAATCAGCTATACACTGTGTCTGGAGCCGCTGTATAATTGGATATTTTTACAATGGATGTCTATGGGAGTGATGATGTTACGTTGGAAACAGCCTCAAGTGGACATTCAAGGTACTGGAGTTTTTGACACTTCAAGCATGACTTTCACATTTCAGCCCCTGAGGCTGATGCTCAGATGTTAGTCAGGTAAAAAACATGTTTACACGCAAGGCTTGTAGCCATGTTGTACATATCTACATGTTTCACATACATTACCAATGCATATTCATATAATGTCATTTCATTCTAATGAGACACTACGAGAAATGTCAGACATGAGACAGTTGACTGGTAAAGAAATGAAGCTGTTAGTTTAAATAAAATGACTGATTTCTCTCAACATTTACATTGTCAGAAAAATTAGCTTTAATGCAAGTCAACAAATTATATAACACAGGTGTTGATGTTTTTTGAGATTTTGTTACTTATTAGAGCTCATTTGCATGTATTTATTCATTCTCAGTTTTAAAAAGGCATTGTGTCTTATAACATGCCAATATACAGACACAGCCATATGTAATCTTGTTGCATAACCTGTGAAGACACCTGTGTAAGGCAGTTATACTGGCAGCATCTGAACCTATTTATGTCTTCAGCAATTACAGCTTGGCGCTCGCACTAGTGCTTTCTCCCTCATGGTTTTTGTCTCTGTCAGTAACTATTTGTCTTTGGAGACAACACTGCAAAAAGAAATCTTTGTTTTAATAACTTCTGGCGTCTATCTCTAAGCTTCTACTGTAGCTGAGTTGAACACTCACAATCATCCTGTTGTTAACGGCTTATATGGTTGCATTCTCTACAACGTTCTGCAACTCACTTTTTTCACTCGTGAACGGAGAAACAGATTGAAAATGAAATATAAAAGGAGCAATAGTCTTTTGATGTTTGCTGGTGTTGAAGCAGTGTATGATGGGACTCTAGGGAGAGGTGCTCGCACCCCAGCAGGGAAGTCAACCCGAGCTTTGAGTTAGTTCAGTTGCAGCCGTGCTCCTGCGTTCTGCTGGGTTAAATATCAATAAAGCGTAAATGATGCACGGATGACCAGGCTCTGTACTGGACAGATCCAGTATGGACAGTTGAACTCAACCCTGCTTTACTCAAGTTTACCAACTCACATACAGCAAAACACACAAAACACCCTTAATTTTATATCTCTATCACAATTGATACATATTTAATATCCACCTGAGGACTTCTTTTTCTTTTTTTCTATTTAAATACTCATTTCTGTAAGATGTCAGTTCCTTCACTTTAATTTCTTTCTTGCACATAACCTCCCTTTTCTCTGTAATATCTAAGTGTTGTCACTGAAATATTATTAAACCATATCAAATATGCAAGCTGTGTGAACTCACTGGAGGTTCTCTAAGTAAACTGTGTATGTCAAATGCACAAAAAAATGTGGAGGTAAATTGGACAATTCCTGGTATATACACATGGCAGTACAGTGGCAGAGGAATCCTGGTCATAAGGGATTTGTTTAGAAAATATTCCCGCAGCCCAGAAGAAAATCTTGGAGCCCAGTCCAGTGTTTTTCTACAAGCCCCTGATGCAATACGTGCCTGGAATCAACAATAGTGTATTTCCACTGGCAACCAGTAGGGGGCACTGACATGATACAGGACCCTGCCAATCTGTTATGCCTGGCTGGCCCACAGAGATGTTTGCAGTAATTTAGTTCCACTGCCAATATATAAATAGGAATTCTGCTGTTAGCACAAAAGAGCGGGGGGAGGGGGAGAAACATACTGCCGAATGAATGTGAATTGCTCCCCTGCTCCCATTTCAACATCAAAGTAATCAAGGAAAACAAGCTTTTTTAATCGAAAGTATGCAATTAGAATAAAGCAGAACTGTCCTGGCTGTGCAAACTGCCAGAATGAAGAGATTAAATGGGTAAGGAGAGAGGAAAAGCACAATCAGTGAAGCAGCAGCTATCGGACTGCAGTCAGAACAGATAATGTAACACCTTTCATATATTGTTAAGCCAAAGACTGGCTCAATTCTGGAAGCTTCAAGGGCAGAGGAAATGCCAATCATTACAGACAAGAGGCACAGCTCTTTGCACAACCACTAATACAAATGTGATTCTGTTACTCATACCACACCACAGCACGTGACAAATAAAAAAAAAAAAAAAAAAACTCATTTTTACCTCTGATTACTGATTGCATTTCCTCTCCAACCTCAAAGAGAGTATGCATATCCTTTATTTGTTTTCTAACGTTCTAGTAGTAGTACCACTTTCTCTGCCTTTTACAAATGCACACACAAACTCGACCCGCTATCTATAGGCATACCCCATGCTGCCCTATCCTATGCAGTGTCAAAACAATGATAAACATTTGGCCGCTATAGGAGTGCTCTGGAAACCAGCCAAGCTGAATGGGCTGTTTTGTTTCACTGAACAATGGCCCTGCTAAAAGTACTTAACAGCTGTGCTATGCTCTGGGTTCCCCACAGACCCACAACAGTAGAACATACTAGGAAGTGTTGCTTTGTGCAGTTGTTCACTTCTTTATCCAGCTGGGAGCTACAGTATCTAAAAGGCTTCTACTTAGAAATGCAGTAAATACTACTATTGAATGAGGAGAACCGACAATAACCGCTGTGTTAGGCAGGTGCATCTCCTGTCAAGGCTATTGTTGAAATTATTACCTTTTAATTTATTTGTTTATAGAATAACAGCTATGACTAGTAAGAGAGGCGGTTTTGTTTTCAGATATTACACACCGTTTTAGAGTAAAGTACTTTGTTTACTCTGCAGAGGGTTTTCGTCATCTGTGGATTCTGCTTTTGGTTTTGTCTTTTCTCAAGTATGATTCTGTCCATAAGTGGTTATGGTGTATGTTGAGTGGAAGCTAGAAGCATGCACAGTGAGTTTTAGGTTAGATTCTCAGCTGCCAAGGCCATTTACTACACATCTATCTATTTTTTTTTTCTTTAACCCAGGAACCCTCAGTGCTTAGGGTTAGGCTTATTCAGAAATGTAAGGACAAAATACATGTATTAGACTTGATTTGTAAGGGAATGCATCATAGTTGTGTTTAGCATGTGGCTAAACTACAGCGGTTCAAACATGACTCATACTTGACCCTAACCTCTATCCCTACCCCTTAACTATGCGTCAACTTCCATCTGCAGCTCTCTCCTCTCAGTCCAAATCAAAAGATTAAATATAAATATAGAAGATCTGATGCAGTAGAGTCACAAGTGATAGAATCAACAACTGTCAATCACATATTCCCCATTTTACCTGTCTGAAAACACCGACAAATGACTTAAAATCTCCCAGCAGTAAATTTCCTACAACCTAAAAACATAGTCCACAGAAGGAGATTTTTGTTTCCTCTCAGACCACTGGAATTACAATATGCAGAAACGTAACAATGAATATCTTGCTACAATAGTTATTAAGGTGTGTGAATTATCAGGTATATGTGAAAAAGAATGGTTATAGTATAGCCATACCACCGTTCATACATACTGCATGAGTGAATATGATAGACAATTACTATTCTTTAAATACCCTTCTTCCCCCCAAATGTTCCTCTCATTCAAACATAGATCCATCTAGGATCTGTAACATAACAAGATAACATAGCCTATCATAGGCTCTCACCTCAGGTTGCTGAACACAGTAACTCAGGTGGACTACTCAGTGGAGCGTCTGCTGTGTACAGGTCAACGTCAGTTTTCACAGGATTGGACTTAACAGCTGTCATTTTAGATCGATTTCTCCCTAAAGCCCAGAGTAATAAACACTTGACAGAGTCTGTGCTTTGGTGATGTGCGAGTGTAATGAGCCTCTGTCACATGACTGACAAGTAATGTTCTTGCCTCTTGTTCTTCTTCCCTAATTTAGACGAGCAGTATAGAAACCATGGACATCTTGTGGCCCACATATTGGCTATTACTGCTACAGGCAAACCGCCAGAGACCAGATGAAAATAATGTTCTGATTCACAAATAAATATGAAAGTGAAACACATGCTGGAATTTGTCTTGCCCACTGTGCAGCAGACATTAAAAAGAAGCAACATGCAAAGCTTCAGGGACCATAGAACCTCTCTATACACAACAAAGAAATGCTACAAATAACAATAAAACTTCTGTAAATGAACACATAAAAGGATAAACATTGTTTGCAGTCTGTATGGGCGGCTTTGACATGTCTCTACAGAGCAGTTATTTATTTATATGATGTCATTCATTTTTGCACAAAATGGAAACAATTCCACCGATTTAGAAACTGCCCAAGCTCAATTTATAATGGCAAAAATGACACTTTAATTTGATTAAGTGTCTGTTTTGTTGTCTTTTCTTTGTATCCAAGTTTAATGTTTTCATCTCACTCGGCACATTATTTTATGCTGCGCTTACTGTCAATCACCTGACACCCACAGCAAGAAATGGAAGCCTCAGACAAAAAAATAATACCTCAAACAATAATAATACTTCATTGTGTCATCCTGCGGACTTGTCACATTCACGTCTTCTTACTCAGACTGATGTTTGTTCATCAAGACCGCAGTTAATTTTCCAGATATGGTTTCACACAGTAAAGCTCGTCCTGCAAAATGTGAAAACACAAATAACTGTGACACTTGCTGAAAAACAATTTATTTGGAAAACAACAGAGAGGCAATAAATGACACCGATATGCTATTATTGTTGTGTATGTGGGTGTGTAGGGACAGGCTCTGCTAATACTACAGTTGCAGTGGTAGTGTTCATCATGTTTACTCAACTATGTCCAGTCACATACACACACACTAAAAATATCCTCATACTTACTGTGCTGCATAATTAATCTAACAGCAACTGTGGAGTGTGTACGATTATTTAACTGTAAAAGACTGTGATTAATTTTTTAAAAATAGTGCTGCATGCAGGTGTGAACATGTAAGCCTATTGTTGGTTTGTGTGCAGTTTGCTTATTTTCCATGATCATAATAAAGAGATGACCAACCTGAGTCTGTTTAGGCAGTGAATCATGTGCTCTGCAGGGTCACATGACTAACCAGGCTCTTTAATAGTTTATATTTAAGCTAAAACAGTGAGAGTCACTCCGTCGTGCAGTCACACAACAACCAGCACCTCCAGCAGAAATAACTGCACATTTTCTCTCACAACCATGCAAGTCGACTCCTGTGTCCATTTAAGTATTAGTCGGAGACACTTGATAGTTTGATCCGAAGACAGGATGGCAGTGGAGTCACCAGGAGCTCTGTCAGCAAGGACTGTGAAGTAACGCAGAACCACATCTGGACAGTCAGCTTCGTCCATAAAGGCCAGTCACATCTGGAACACAATGACATGAAATAAACTGATGAGAGACGTCAAAGCATTCAAAGCACAGGTTAATAAGTGGCTGAAAATAAAACAAAACAAGACACTTGTCAACTGTATAATGTTTGGGGAGGTCGGACTGTTTATCTTTCTTCTTTTTTTTTTTTGAGTGTGTGAATGTGTGTGAGTGTAATATCACGTCACAGTGGATCTACAAAGGCATATAGTAACTATTATAGCATAATATTGTAACAATTTTGGATTTTTGTTCATATCTTCTATGTAATTTTTGCACTTTGGAACCTTTAGCAGGCCGGTTTTGGCCCGTGGACCATATGTTTTACAACCCTGGTTTATACTGTTTTTTTGTTATTCGTGTCTATACTGTACATGCATTTCTTTGTTGAAAAGCCCAACCGGGGATGGCAGCTGCAGACTAGCAGAATGCTCTCTACTCTTTGTGCAGAACATCTGATCATCTTTATGTCCACTATGTTGTCACTGCAGTGTCCTTGATAATAAATGAATTAATATATAAATAAATACATTTCCCACAATAATTACAATACACTCCCCCTACAGATACACGCCCACATATCCACGTCCTCTCATGTCTGTGTACACTGTCACATCACTAACATTGAGTGTGGAAACCAAAGAGGCTGGAAGTTGATCCCCTGTTTGAGCAGTGCTTTAACAAACAGCCACATACTTGTAATTCATTTGATTCACCTAATTAGCTTCATAGCTCTGTATGTTTAAAGCATTGCTCTGTTCACTAGACATACATTACTTTGTTCCTCTGTCCTGGTTTTGAAGACATGAGGAAAGTTTCCAAATACTGACCACTTACGTATTAACACTGGGCTCTGCCTGTGTGATTGACAAGCGCATTAATTATTTTGGTGGATTTAAAATGATGGAGGCTTGCTGACAGAGCTTTAGACTTGAGAGTTGAAGAAAGATGAATATATTTGTTCTACTTTGCCAGTCACAAAATGAGCAGTGCTCATGGCAAAAGAGCCTTGTATTTTGTAACATTATTTACTGAATAAAATTCCACTGGGCCTAGCTGCGCTCTTACATTTACACATTTAGTGAATTTAACCCATTAGAACAGTCAGCATTGGTTGTGTGGAGCTGTGAAGAAAAAAATATACATCAGTAAGATAAAGTAAAATAAATTGGCATGTTACGTATAACGTGCATATTAATACTTAATATATTTCATTTTTTTGATCATGGAATAAGTGGCAGGTATGGAACTGACACATTATGATAACAGACAGCAGTTAGAAGTTGAAACATAATGGCCACACAGCGCTGTGTGTTCTCCAATCCTAACCCCTGTTCCTCCTTTATCGTATGCACCAATCGTCCCTTCCACTCCCAGAGCAGGGAGACCTCATTAAGGCAGGTTAAGGCAACCCACTAATGGTTCCTCTCAGTGCTAATAACACGGGGTCACCTAATATTACACACTGCTTTGTTCCATTCGTCTAGCTATTTATCATGTATTATTAACAGCCAGGTATCGCAAAATCACTACAATAATCATAATGATGTTCCCATGGCCTCGGTTAAGACGGGCAATGCTCAGTGTGTTAGCAGGTGACTTATTATGGGCAAGAGAGTAGGCAATCTCTCCACCTGATGAATATTTCACTGCCAACTCCGTTAGATGCAAAAACAAATCAGTGTCAAGCACTGGCTTTTTTTTTGGCTGTGTGCAGTTTTAATACCATCATGTTGTTTTGGAGTTAACCTTTGTACTATCTGTCTATCTAAGTTTGATTTCCAAAAAATTCTATGACATATTGGTTTGACTCATATTGTGTATGTTGATTTCACGGTCCTTGTTTATTAGTTCTCAAAATATTCAGAGGTCCTAATACTCAGTAGCTTTTCAGCATCTGTTGAGAATTTGAAGCATTCTGTTAAATCACATGCAGACCCTTTCTAGACTTTGGGAGTCGGTCATTGTAATGGGCAACGTTGCATTGCCAAGCAGGAAAGCTGATGTGATTTAGCATAATTTGAATAATGCCATTCATGGAAATGTGCAAGGGTGATGAAATTTTAATGGAGCTTGGGATAACACAACTGCTCCTCAATTACAGCAGCTTTCTCCTAGACTCTACGGCCTCTATCGTAACATGGCTTATTTCATTACTGTACTATCAATGTTTTTTATTGGACTCCTTTAATTACTCTGTAACAATGGGTATCTGCATTGTTGCAGAGTAAGACAAATCTGCACGGCTTCCTTTCTGTTCAGTTAAAGTCAATAATTCAAGGTAGTGAAAGATGCTGTCATTCTGTCTGTCTGTGTCTATCTATCTATCTATCTATCTATCTATCTATCTATCTATCTATCTATCTATCTATCTATCTATCTATCTAT
>JAPQRQ010000018.1:38343312-38359809 GCA_037367365.1 Apogon talboti | reverse complement strand
AACCCATGGAGTTGGATCAGTGACAGTGGATGGACACACTGGGTTTATGTTCAGTTAATGATGTATTTTACTGAAAAGTAACTCGGCCAATGTTTGGCCAAAGGGGTATTGTAATGGTTTTGTCGTCTGTCCGCCTGTCTGTCTGTCCATTCGACGACATAATCACATTATCTGAAGAATGCATCTTCACCACACTGTGGACGCATCTTGGCATGGAGCAAAAGCCTATTGAAAATAGGTGACCTTGACCTACTTTTCCAAGGTCAAATGGAGATATAACCCCTTTGTTAGGGTGATGTGTTGATATGAAACAGCCTTGTGTAGTTATAATATCTGAGTACTTTCAAATTCTGTATAAATATGTATATAATAAGTTTTACACAAAGACAATCTAATCTACGTTATAGGGCAGTAACTTTCAACAGAATCTTACACTATATTTGGCTGAGGGGTATTAAAAGTACGCAGCACATTATGTTTGATTTAATAACCCTCAACTTTAATTTGAGCTTTTATGGACATTTACATGATGAGTACATTAAATGTAGGAAAATATCTGATTTTCACTTATAAATACAGAATACTGAGCATAATATTAGAATAGATGGTGATGAATTACTTAAGAAAATTTAAAAATAGAGAAAAAATCATTTGGGAGCTGACACGAAAATAGCACTGGGTCTTCATGGGTTAATTAACATTGTTGTAGTACTTCATGTTAAGAAATAATTTCTTAAGCCATTTAGCAGTGGCCATAATTATTCATTTGCGTGGTGTGAGAGATGATGTTGTGAGAAGGAGGGCACTCAATGACAGTCTTGTAGTTCATAAAGAGCAATTAGCCCAATTTGACGTAGATAATTAAAGGAGAAAAATGATGACAAGGGGAAAATATTTGATTATTCTGTATTAGAGTGTGAACAGCAGTGCTGAAAACAATAGAACAAAAGTAATTAGCAGCCATTATGAGGACAGTGTGCTGTATATGGTGGTGGATGCTTTAACTGTAATTTTCCAAATAACAAATGGACTCAGTTATGTAACCAACGCAAAGATATTTTTATCCACTGAAGTGGATTTTTAAAAAATGCAAAAAAAAATCTGTTTTGGCGGCGAATTAGGCGTCTTTGTCTAAAGCCCACGCCAAGGAAATTCACATCTTTGTTTCTTTAATTGCTGAAAATATGTGAGAGTACTAAGAATTGTGGAGAACTGAACAGTGGAGTTGGACTGTAAATTAATTTTTATCTTCACAATTTTTTGGAAAGACCAGAAATCGGGGCTCAGTGATATATTGGACCTCTAGCCTAAAAGTGTATTATTAAAACCAGAGCATATATGCAGTTGTTTTCCCAGAAACAGGTCATTTCACCGTGGCTCCTCCCACAGTCCAAACACATGCGCTTTGATTGGTTATTCAGTGGTTCTAAACTCCAAAATAAAAGGGGTGCTGACAGAAAAAACAAAAAACCAAAACAATAGTTCAAGTACAACTTCTATTCCAAGAAACATGACTATTGTAACCATCTTTTGTGCTTTTCTTTGAATAATTCGTCATGCAAATTAAAAACAAATAAACTCAACAAAACCGCTGCCAAAGACAATATTTTTCCAAATCAAACATGAAATACACAATTATCTTGTTAGAACTATAAAATTAAGTACTTTTTTTTTTTTTGAACAAACAAATTTCTGTTAACGACGAATATTTCATCAGTATCACTGACTGCAATGAACATGTTTTACATTGCACATGTTCTCGGGGGGAAAAAGTGCAAAAACCAGTCCAACTTGTCCATCCTCCAAACCTATAGACTGTGTGGTCAGCTGGTAGACCACCGTGGCAGTGGGTGTGTCTGTTGTCCGTCCCTAAAATCAGTTTGCTCCGACACAAACGGTACTTCTGCCTGCTCAGTGCTGTATAGTAACAAAGTACCAACACTTCACTACTGTACTCAGGTGTGTTTTGGTTGAATTTGTACTTTACTGAGTATTTTTTATTCTGTTTACTCTCACTTTTACTTCACTACATGTCCAAACGTAATTGCATACTTCTACTCCCATACATTATTAATGCATAGTATCGTTAGTTGTTACAAAAATAAATTAAAGGAAATTCAGTGTTTTCACCGCTGAGATTTACTGATGATTGACACAAAGTCAGGAAGCTGATTTGTCGTCGGGTCTGACTGCGTACTGAACAAGTGCAAACGACGGTTCACACTCAACCTGTTGATGTAATAATCCACATTCTGACTGCCTTTGGTTGATATTAACATTTACTTGTACTTTTGTTTTTCGTTACTTGATATACATAAGTACAGTAAATACTACATACTTAAAGGCTCAGTGGACTTCCTGTGAAGAGCGCTGCTGTAAATGCTGGCTGGTTGTCTGTCCGTTTACATCTGCAGTGCAGTGGTTATCCACACCAGTTGAAGATTTTTACACCATAACTCACTAACAAATTGAACTAAAATGATCAAAGTCAGCAGTAATGTTGAACATGACCCACCCTGGTCACCCATAAATTTTAGGGACCAAAAGGTCAAAGTTCAAGGTCACACAATCAATTATTTTAAACCTATGAACAGTCGACTGTGCAGCCGTAGTATGTCTCTGTAGTGAATGCTCATTTTTTGGGACATTTTATTGCATGCTTCTGTTTATATGGCTATAAATACATATTGTATGTAATATTTTCAGAAAATAGAGTGCTATCTATTAAAAAATCTCATATACAGGGAAATTGATCTGTGATTATAAAGATGAGTAAACCTATTTAGTAAACTGACAAATATGTTTTGTTCTTTATTATTCGGTGATGGCTTATATGTTTTGGTTCCATTATGTTGATGAGTCCTATGTTTTGAATGTGTCTGGGAAAGGCTTCAGTACCTATAAATAACACATTCCCAACATTTCATACATATTTTTTGAAGCCTAATTTCATGCACTTGGTCTTTTTAATCACTTTAATCTTGATAGTTGGCTAGTAGCACATTTTTTTCTTGCATAACGAGCTCAGAAGACTTCATTATCAGTACTTTACACAGACCTGATATCTGATCTGATTTCCTTTTTGTTCATATTTTACTTACGTGGACCTAACCCTATCATGTACCTATACTCCTTACAATCCAGGCTCATGTTGTAATTGAAGAACCCCATAGCGATTCATTACAAACTGCCAAGCCACGGTTACTCAGCTTAGTATTATCACTTTATTTATTAACAATTACATGGACTTCTTATGTGATGCCAGTTCTTTTGACACTGGCACCATAACAGCAGGTGACATTTTGTCACAGATCTTATTTTTAATGATCCAGCAGCACAATGATGCAAATCTGTCGTCACACAATGAGCTCAGTGGCTCACTTGACCCTGTTGTTTTGCATTAAAGGTGCTCCTACTGCATTGCACTAATCTGATGAAATGTGTTTAATGTTGTTTGTACACTTTTCAAAGGCAGTGGCTTTATTGCAGACGAAGCCAACAGAAGGCATGGCATAAGAGTGCTGACGGGAATATTAAGTGAGGCAGCCAGAGCAATATAGAATATAAATGAGGTTATTTTACACTGCAGAGCTCTGCAAACCGACGCACAGACTTCTCTCTTTGTAATAAATCATTCCCATTCAGACACCCTCTACTCTTAGGGCATTGTTTAATACTATCTGCAATAGAGGGGAGAAATAAATTGGTTTACATTGCAAAAAAGGTGCTGTGGTTGGAATGCATGATATGATGATGAAAGATAGAATAGACTTGACTTATTGATGATAATGAACTTGCAGATAGGAGAATGTTGCATGGAGTGTGTCATGTGGGAGTAATATTAAGAGGGGGGAACTGGAGAGAAATCCCAAGTAAGCAGTAAATGTAGCAGAGTAAGATTTTCTGAAACAGCATTTTAGTCCCTACCCAGCCCTTTCAATAAAACAACATATAAATGATATTTATGTCTATACTGTATGTGAGTGTATACGTGTGCTACTGCGGAATAAATATTTTGTCAAGGGCGCTGAAGGCTAAACATAAAGTGACAATTATTTCCCTCAAGAAGCACATCTAGGTTCTGCACTGTTTTGGGTTTTGTGTCAGAAATAACCTTTAGCTTTTTCTATGATGTGCAAAAAAAAAAACTGCTCTTGTGTGATATACTGTACATGCACACAAAGCCTTCTGATTAGTATACTTAGATTCAGGTCTGCAATTGAGAGGAATAAACCTTTCACTTAGCTTTACTTGTCTTGAGTAAGACCTAAGATCAACACTGAAGAATGTGCGACATGAGGGAGAGAATGACGTTTTTGCTCTGCTGCCTGTACCTGTCAGAGTGACACTGGGAATTATACCTTAACTTCATGAGTTGCAGGAATCCTGAAATGAGAGCAATGTGCCAAAGCTATTCCCAGAAGAACAGTTACATAAGTGCGACAGCGGCTAAGCACAAAGATCTGCACACTTCAAAGCTCAACTATTTGATTTTATTGCATTACCCAGATGTGACAATGGTTTGATGAAGAGGAAACGACACAGGACCGAGGAAACTGTGCAAATTGTGCAGTTTGTGGACATCTGAAAACTGATTTTATCTACATGATAGGGGTAGATAAGTGACGATGTTTTAGAATTAGTTTTATTTGCACATTTTGGTCTGCAGTCCCTGAACCACACAGCACATCTGCTCCTCTGCAGACATAATGTGACTTTTCCTGCTGCATTTTGATTGACAGAAAATGTGTTTAAGCGACCAGTGGAGAGTGTGATACCTGTAATTCTTTTAGGAAATGAGATTTACGCTATTCTACAGTAGGAAATGAAAGTTGGCTTCAGGTAGGCCTTTCTCCTTTGACTAGGAGCCAGAGTCATTAGGATTTACAAAACTCAGGCGTTAGGGTTTGCAGTGCCATTATTCTCCTGTTGTTGCCTCTTCTCATATCTCCTCGTGCACAGTGTTGCCCTCCAACACCTTCATGTTCAAAGATAGGGAAGCAATGCGGTCCGTTCTGATCAGATAAACAATCAGGATACTTGGTTAAAGATTGGATGCTATGTAACATGGTACCTGCTAGGCGAATGAAATATGATTTCACAAGCTAGTATGATTCAAGCTTGTTTTATTACATTATTATCTCTCTGCTGATGCTTAAACATTTGTCCTATATATGAAGTGAAGTGTGAAAGAATAAAATAGATCACACGGCACCTTTCTGACAGCCCACTGATGGTAAAAAAAAAAAAAAAAAAAAAAAAAGTGGAAAGAAACAGTGAGGATAGACCTTCAGTATGCAGCACTTACACATTTTAAGATAAGAGAAATTAAGTTTTAGTTTTGACAACTAAAGACTAATTAATAGACTAATTATGTCTAAAATGCCTGAGTGGTCTGCGTGCACAAGTGTTCTGTTTGTGTTATACACACAACAACAATGCAGAGTAATAATAGGGCAGAGAATTTTATTTGCAAGCCTGTGAGTGCTTGAGGGTTTGATAAATGAACATACTGTAAGGACATTAAAAAAAAAGCTATCACATAAAATGGAAAGGAACAGAGTAATGACAAACCTAATTCTCCACCATATAAAACATACAAAACCTTTAAAATTGTCCAGTTGAGGACAGTTTCTCTCAATATAAAATTCCCTAATAATCAATATCAAATTGCTTCATTTCTCATGACAGGCAAAGCTTTGGTGCAATATATGGCTATATCTCTTGCTAAGGGAGTAAAACCCCTAATTTAGTCTGCAATAAAACCACAGGGCTTAGAGAAACTGATTCTTTCCAGAACATTAATCATAAAAATTTAATGGATATCAAATATTTAATACAGTAGAATGTACAACTTGTATTACTATGGCTTTCTCCAAATCGATCATGTAGAGGAAAATCCATAATTAAAATTATGCTAGCAAGGGCAAATCATTAAGATTTCTATTCGCCTTCATGCTTCAGGAAAATGAAATATACACCCTGCCAGTGATGTATAGGCTATTAGAGGCAGAAATAAATTATTACTGTCTTATAAAAATGGGTGCTTGATTATATTAGAAAAATAAAAGTATGTGGTAATTCTTGTGTAACCGACTCTCAAATAGGCCACTCTGGTTTATTTTTCTGTTTTTGTTAGAAAGTGAATGTATTTTATAAAATGTTATGCAATAGGCAGGTCAAGAAAAATTACAGGAAACATCTGCACCATGTGAAATGTCTGCATGGGAAGTTTATAGTGCATGCACCCATGCTATTAAGGTCAGCTGACATGACATCACAGCACAACAGACCACATATCATGGTGTGTTTGTCCTGGTTAGAGCACGGTTATTACATCACATATGACTGTCAGCTTTGGCTCTTCATGTATTTTGTAAAAAGCCCCACAATGGATGGATTTTGGAGTGAAGGGTTCTGAGTGCAGTGCGATTAGTCTTCTTCCCAGTTTGAGCATCTCCTTCTAACACCACCCCGATGTCTGAGTCAAAGAAGACATGCATTGTTTCATTTTGCTGCTGCCAAATCACTAAGCCAAGAATCGCCCTTACATTAGCGAGACTCTGGGTCCACTTAAAGAATACTACTGCGTTTTGTAGATATTCCCTTTAGTGCCAGCCTCTTACCAAACAAACCCTGAGTTTGTCTATGAGGACAGAACCGTGACTCATATGTTCCCATAGTGCCTTGCAAAAACATATACCCCACTTAGTGTTTTTCCTGTTTTGTTGAAATGCAGCCAGAATTATTATTATTATAGCTATTACCTAATGGACCCAACAAAATAGCCTAACATGTTGAAGTGGAATAATAAATAAAAAACTGAGAAGTGCCATGAAATCTTGTGCATTTATCCATGTATTTTCACCCCCTTCATTCAACCAACTGACTTCAGCAGTCACATCATTAGTCGACACTTATGGTCTGATATTTTGCAAAATTGACATATTTGTCTATATTTGCACTTCTCATATGCAACTAAATGTTTTAAGTTGCAAAAATGGAAAATCTTTAACCTCCTAGGACCCTCTGTCCACATATGAGGACAAGAAAATCACAGCTCTATACAAAAAAAAAGAAACAACTGTCCACATAAAATTTTTAAGAATGCATTTGAATAACTGTTGCATCATGATGTTTCCAACATAAGCAATTATTGAATTAAAAAAAGCTAAAACTCAAAGACCTGTGGGGCTCCTGGGCCTGAGGAGGTTAAAATGCTTTCCAGAGCTCTGCTCCATGTGCATGTGTGTAGATAATGATGCCATCACATTCCAGTTTGTGCTTGTCTATTATTGCTTTGTGTCATGAACATGCACCTGAGGCATCACATATATGTAGAGGTACAGAATTCGTTAGCCTCATAGCATAATTGCCTAAGTCATATTTTTGGCCAAACTGTAATATCTGTATAACTAACTCTCCTAACACTGCTGCTCTGTTTTTCATCATTGGCTATGACCTGAAAAAAATAGGACTTAGGTAATTACGCTATGAGGCTAACAAGACGTATAAGTGAGTTGACTACCTGTAGTGGATTTAAGTCATTATAGAAACATTTGGGAGATGAATTGGACCAGATGGAAAAATCTACATAATATATAAAAAAATGCACTTCAACAGCCCAAAGCAACACTTAGGTTCAATTAATTAAATGACTGAACTTGTCATTGGTCGTCTACAGGTGAAAGTCTGGCAGAAACAGTGGTTGATCTGAGGGTTCGTACTGGTTTGTCGTTGTTTTTGTGTTTGTGATATGTACAGAAGTATTTAGTAAAAATGAAGGCCATGTGGACAGAATTCTATTTAAAGATGATGGACGAACATACAAGCGTAGGAACACATCTGCATCAGTGTGGACTGAACATCAGACATGTCTGTGTTGTTTTACTGGGTGGATACTGAGGATATGTAGGAAAACTGTTCCCATGGATGTCAGAATATGAACGAACAAATGCTCAAAGTGTACAGAGGTTCAGCAGGCTTTATGTCTCTGTGACATTCTTTAATGAACTACAGTGGTATGAAAAAGCCCCCCCCCAACAATTTCTATTCTTTTCATTTATAAATCATTAGGTGTTTGGATGAGCAAGTTCATTTTGATATATCAAAAGATGGACACAGTGACATTTCAGCAGTGAAAGGAGGTTTACTGGATGAACAGAAAATATGAAATATGCATCCAAACTAAATTAGACAGGTGCATAAATTTGGACACCCCGACAGAAAAGTTGCATCAATATTTAGAAGAGCCTCCTTTTGCAAAAAAACCAACCTCTAAATGCTTCCTTTAGCCTCTAATGAGTGTCTGGGTTCTGGATGAAGGTATTTTGGACCAAAACATCTCCAGTTCAGTTAGGTTTGATGGTTGCCGAATTTTTGCACCCTATTTTTCACGTCTGATTTAATTTCATATAACTTCATATTGCTACAGTAAAACTCTTTGTCTGGACAGTACCCCAGTACTCAGCTTTTATTAGCAGATGAATGGCAGGCTCTGGGATCCTTTTCAGTGAAGACAGAGTACATTACTGTGCAGCCTTAGACTGTTTCATACCACTGTATTTCTTCCATATGTCTCTCCAAATGAGACTTGTTATATTAATATTCAAGGCTCACAGATTCATGGTACACACTAAATGAGGACATACTATCATGATTTGGAATTGGAGCCCTTGGACAGCGGTTTATGTGCAGACTGGATACCCAACTCTGAAGCCCCATCTGACCTGGGAGTGACCTGGGTCACACTACAGTCAGGACGGATTAAGCATCTTACATGTACAAATGGCACCAATAACTCAGCTTACGAAAGATGACACGAGCAGATGGTGATTCGTTACGTTCAATCAATATGTTATAAGTTATGTAACATGCACCCACATTTATTAAAGGAGGATTCTAGAGGCGAGTCCACTCACATTTTTCTACGATAATATCCCACAATGTCAGAATAAAAACACCTGCCTGTTCTGCCTGCACCAGAGAAAAAGGACACACACTTTCAGTCTTTTTCAACATAATTGTTGTTTGTGTTATAATAAAAGAATATTTTGCATCTGTAGAGTGGTTGGCATGTTGTGGGAATCAAACGGTGTGAACCCCTCAAAAAATCAATTTCAATTCCAGGTTGTAATACAACAAAACAGGAAAAGCACCATGGGGGGGGCAACATTTTCACAAAGCACCGTATGTAAATTTGTTGTTATGATTAAAGCAATCAAATGGCACTGAGAAAAGTTGTTTGTACACATATGAGAAAGGACCTCTCCAAGAGTACAGTGAGGCTGTGCACATCAAACCCTCTGGCACCGCGGTATGGACTGAGGCCATTCCCTTTTAGAGGAATTCCTCCATTCATCCGCACATACCTCCCCCTCTATCTTAGCAGCTCTGGTTACTCTTTGATCTGCTCATGTTCTTTTGAAAGGCTCAAACACTTCAAACAGAAAAGAGCCCTGAGCCGAGCGCGACTTTCATAAGAGTAGCTATTTTTTTTTCCTGCCATCTCATTGATTTGATAAAAGTAATCGATACTTGTAAATAATGTATCTTATCTGGTTCCTCTGTTTTGCGATCTGAGCATCAGTTGCTTCTTGGCGATTTGAGAAGAGGTTCTTTTCTGTCTAATGAGTGTGGACAGCCCCCTCAGATGGTACTGTAGTATGGTATGGAGGGTATGAAATATGGATCAGGAGTACAAAGGTTCATATAGGAAGTACCTGATCAGGTTATCAAACGTTGGTGGATGACCATGAACTGAGAAGGATATTAGAACTTTGGGCAGATGCAGTGGGTGTCTCTACAGTAGTGTGTCTATAATATTATGATGCCTTATTATCTAACCTCACAGCTTTCGTTCATTAGCAAAATGCTCACTGAACGCAGAAGGTGCCTTAACTGACGCAGGTTAAAACCCCTTAAAACCAGTGGACTAGTGGCTCAGCGGGGGTCGTCCACACTGGTTAACTGGACGACTTTTGTGACCCCTCCCCCTCTTCTTGTCGGCTGGTTTTACACTGCTTGGTTTTTAACACATTCCAGGTGTTTGGGTGGGTCTTCGGGGGTCGTCTGTTCATGCCTGTTCATCTGGGCAAACCTTGGATTCACAGAACTGAAGTGGTGGAAAACACTTACATTTGTGATATATTGCATTAAGAATCACTCTTAAGTCGTTGAACTCCAAGTACTGTTCTCCAAACCCACATGCTCCCTCCTGCACATGCTCTGTTCTGTCGAGGTCAAAACTGGATGTTTCACCAAGATAATGAAACGCATCCGGGGCGTGACATGTTGACAACGTCAAGAATTTAGATTGGTTATTTTTTCTTGTTAATAATAAACAAAAGAAATCATTTGCATTTGTTTGTGTCTGTCTGATGCAGCCACACCATTTGTCCACACATATTTCATGATAATATTTGAGATTGTGTAAAATTTGCTGGGTGTCTGAGTTGTTTTGTTTTTTTCCCCACTACTGTAGATGTGGCCGCTGTCCCTCAGACTTGTTGCCGATTCCCTCAGTGGGTATGTGTGGTTCTGTAGCAAAAAACAAATCCCCTGTGGCACAAAATGCATTTACTCCAGAAAACCACAGTGGCAAATAAGATACCTGTAAAACTACAAATATGATACCTAAATTATTCTGTTAATTATCAGTTTTTACAACATATATATGTAAAAACACCTGAATTCCAAAAAAGAGCTGTTCTAATGTGAGACACTGCTGCAGTGTACAGTGTGTCTGCAGGAATGTGAATCTGTCAACTATAGTCTGAAAGCAATCCTGAAGCAAGAACGTTTTTTGCAGTACATGCCAGTGAGCAGCTTTCTATTGGAGGTAATAGGCACCGTTTTGGATTCTGAAATACATAAAATACATACATACATAAATACATAAATAATTGTTAGTAGTATGTCCATGGAGCTACTACATTAAGCTAACCACTGCTTGATTAAAAACAAAATGGTAAGACAGGGGAAATAAATCAAAATAAAGGTAATGGACTGAATACAATTGATTTTTAAGGTATGTGTGTAGAAAAAATAAACTGGCATTAATTGATATTTAAGCTCCTGCCATAAGGAGGAGACCAGCAGGAGCCCCTCCCCTGCACACACCACCATTTCACACACTGATAATAATGGATGAGAGACTGATACTTATAGTTGCATCATTTATGTATTTTCACCAAGTACTGTTTTGTATATTTTGATTTTCTTCCCTGTTAAAAGAGGAGCAGCTTCATTCATGGACCACCCTCCTCTGTTACTGAGGTTTCTGTAAAACCTCCCTGAAGTGCAAATCAGAGGGACATAAGCTGTTGTGGTAAAACAGAAACATGAGAGCAAGCTGTGAGAAGAGGCAACAGCAGCAGCAGCAGAAATGAAATATACTAAAACACACTTTACTCAAACTGTATGAAATTAGTGGGACGGTGCTTTTACTGTACGCATTATATAACACAACCAGGTGTCTATCAGTTCAAAATCAGCTTTATCCACCAAGCACATAAACACATACAAGGAATTCAGGACCAGCAGTTGCTGTCTCTCTTGTATAGATCAATACAAAATGTAAGAAAAAAAAAATGCTACATACATATAAACTCTATATACATAAAAACAGAGACATTTACTTATGTACAGGAGCTTTAGCTGTCTCAGTGTAATAGACCTGCTCCAGTAGGGCATCAGCACAGAATGGCATTCAGATTCAAGAAAAACACATCCTTTCCCTTTATATATTCTTTATTCCCTGTTGACTCCAGACATGTAAAAAAAACCCCAACTTTGTGAGGAACATTAACCATCTGTCAGGCGCTAAAGAAAACAAGTGACTGCACACACATGCACAGTGTATGTGTAAAAGCATATTATTGGCAGTACAGTGAACAGATGCATGTACATTTTTTAAGCTGCATGTTCCTGATCAGATAATTCCGACAGTGTCTTTTTATACTAGTCCCATAGTGTTGTACAGCTGTTTTTGCACTGTTTGCCCTTTGCAAATCTCTGTAAATCACTGTCGTGTCATATTTTAGGCTTTAAAATTCTACTCACCTTGTGTAAAAATTCTTGCCTTTAATACTTTACTATTTTCTGTTTTGAAATGAACACATAGAGGGATCTGAATTGGATAAAATGAATTTAGAATCCATAGAGAGCGGGCTCATTTTTGATAGAAATGAGTACAGCTGCAAATATTTTACCATAATTCTGTGTTCGTCGGAACAGCTGAGTGATTACTAATTTATTGTTATGTTAGTCATAAATAGCACTCTAACAAAGTTTGCCTCAGAATGTTACAATCTTCTTGAGACTGGCAATACACAGAGGGCTGTAGCATCTGTTAAATATTTCAACCCCACAGCCAACAGTAAAGGATAGAGGTTCATAGCTAACTGCATGTGTGGATACTGCATTTTCCCACCAAACGTACATGTGAATGTGAGTATGGTAATTCTACAGTGGTTCAGATCAAATTACTACTGCAACACCAGACCTTGTCTATGCCTTGCAGCAGTTAAAATAAGAGCAGAACATTTTTGGAATGTTTTTCTCACCGATATCTTGCTGAAATGTAGATGTGATTTAGCCTAATGTAATGAGAACTGTGTAATCTCCTTCATGACTACATCACTATAATTATCAACTCGCTCTCAGCCTTCATCACTTTGCATAGGTGTTACAGTCAAACATTGTCACAGTGTTATAATGTATTTTTAGCGACGATAGAATAGAAATCTGTATGAGTAATTTAAGCAGATCAGGAATAATGGGACAGTGCCAACCTTCATCAGATTCCTTGGTGCAAGACGATCTGAATGAGGAGTCTAGTCAGAGTTGGATAAAGTAGTATGCTTAAATAAAGTACGCTGTAAAGAAAATGCTGAGGTGGAAAGTGTCCGAAGAGCAGCTGGGAAATCCACGATGCAGCTGTGAAGCTTTGCCGGTTTACCCTGCACTTCTAAATCATTCATAAATGTTTACTCAGTACTGTATGCAGCAAATGTTCTTCAGCATTGCCATTTAGACGTAACGCTGGGTTAGCTTCTGTCGTATTACCAGTCCGAACTTCTGCGCCGCATTAATAATGAATAGCTACAAACAGGAGGTTAAGGACCTTCCTGATGCGCGGTCAGTGAACCGGTCTATCACTGAGTGCTTAATAAAGATCGCCGTATGTCACCCCCATCCCCCTTCTGTTGGAGTTCAACCAACAATCAAACATTCAGGGCAACGGTGCAGCATGTAGACATTCTGCCATGATCACTCACAGGTGACAAGCCTAATAGTCCCCTCAGCTTACCACTTTAACCTGACATGTTCAATAAATGCCTGTATAGGTATTGATGATGGGTCTGATATCAGAAAAACTCCACACCAGTGCTGGTGTAAAGTATTGGACACACACTGTACCCATAGGCGCTGCTACTGCAAACTGACTGAAGACAAATGGATACACTACCTGCAGTCTTTCAGGACGGCTTTCCCTAGTGACCAGATTTCATCTCCTTAAAAGGAGCCATTAACTCCTAGTGACAGAGAAATGAATTTGCTCTGTGGTAGAAACAGCTTCTCATTGGCAATCATTAGTTTAGCACTCCATAATCACCCCTTGGTGCTGTGTGTTCATCAGTAGGCTGGCTCTGCTGGTGCTACCAGAGTGAGGCCACTATCATCAAGGGCAGGATGTGAAAATTGGTCCATAAAACAAAAGTAATACCCAATAAAATAGGAAAGCAACTGGCACTTGCGACATAAAACTGAAATATTACCGTGGAAGTACATGGTAAACACGCTGTTATTTCTCAGATGTAATCCAAATTGCAACCTTGTAGTGCTGCTTTACCTTAAGACTTAGAGGTCTCATCTGTATATTGAGATGAGGAATGGGGCTCATAGAGGCAATGCTGTTCAATAAAGCACAATTTCCTGTTAAGGGCCCATGATAGCAGGAAGGGAATAATTCAAAGAGCCTGCTAAGATTAGAGGAAGAGCCATGTGGTGTTTGTGGCTTTAAAGGTTCTGCAGAACAGGAACAATCTGTCTTCATTGAACCTGCGACTTGATGAGGGAACCTGAGAGGTAATTAAGTTTGATATGTTGCCTGTGCTCCCTAGCCCACGCTTTGAGAGAGTAACAAGCTCCAACAACAAAAAAAGCAATGTTTAAGTTATGGCCTGTCATCTTATATTTTCTGCGCCTTATGATTTTTCACTGTCACAGGCACCAACTTACCAATTCTGTTTGTAGCAGATATAATCTAACTTTACAGCTTCCTTTCAGTCCTGTGCTGACTGAAAATGAAATGTTTTACATATGAGACACGTAGTAAACAAACAAGTATTAATATTAGGTGACATGAACACAAAACTTTAACTGTTTTGAGATTTGTATTCTGTTATAACTGTTTGACCTCCTTTTTATACAACATTTTATGATGTACTCCTTATTTTAATAAAATGTATTTTCCTTGGAAACTGTGTTATATGAATGCCCTACTTACAGGAGCAGCAGAAATTCTGTGTATTCTGCTCTGACATGTGTTAGGAATTCACCTAACACATGTCAGAGCTCCTCTGAGGACAGACTATGAACATCGAATGCTGTTTGTATGATTTTAGGCATAGCTTTCTCATTTTTGTGCAGCCATAACTGAGCAAATTTAAGCCCTGGTGTAAACAGTGAAACTAATGGAGTTCCATTTTGCTGTTCTTGTCCATGCTGCTCCCCGTCACACTGTGGGACCTTTAATTAGAACAAAGCCATTGTTGGTGTTGGATAATGTTATTGTTTTTAACAGCAGTATGTTTCTGACCACATGTATTAAATAAATATAATGTGAATTTATGCTATGTGAAAATTGAGAGGTTGTTTCTTTGCTATCATCATTGTTATGGCTTAAAAGACAGTAAAATGTTGTTTCATACAATAAAATACCTATGAACTGTTGGCTGATGAGATAAAAGGCATAAAAGCTGAAGGCCTGATCATACAACACTACATCCAACTATTCTACCCTTCTGTCTAACACGTGTTTCTACAGGACTTGATACATACTGTAGCATTTCCCTTCTGTTGTAAAAACAATACAGCATTGACTTTTTTGTATTGATTCAGTAAATGTTGCCATCTTCTTATTGGGCTACACATGCACACACACTTATTCACCAAATCTGTTTCCATTGAATTTCAACTCATATATGTTTGATGGATACAACTTTCTATGTGAGATTACATGATATTGCATTTGAGGACAAAAATAAGACAAGACTCCCATTCCCACTCTTCAAACACATGCTATATTCTATGTTTATAGTTATATTCTGTGTTTATAGTTAAATTCAATTAAATTTTTTCTACTATGTTCATTGTTGCACCATGGGTCAGAGTTTTTCCAGTTTCAGTCTTCTATATGAACTGTACAAATGGCAAAACTGACAATAAAGCTGACTTTGACTTTGACCCAGTGGTGTAATTTTCACCATAAGTTACAGAGTAAACCTGCAAAAAACAAAAACAAACCCTTCTTACTTGTTTCTTTTTCATGTCGGTACGTTAATAGACTAAGATGACTGCACACAAAATCGTCTTTTCGACAGTTTCTAGAGCCTGAAAACAGAAACGAGAGACAAGGTGTAGTCGTGTTTCGTCTCAGATCACTTGAATGACGTTATGATGAAAGAGTATTAAAAAATTTTGATCCAGTGATTAAAAACAAAACATACTGGCTACTGCGGCTTCAGTTTCGCTGTCACTAAACTGATATCTGGGATAGGCTCCAGCATCCCCACGACCCTCTGGAGGATTAAGCCGTTCAGAAAATGGATGAATGAATGTCACTAAACTGTCTGTCCGGGCTCCCTGACAGTGTTTTTAATATCACACCCAATATGCATCTGTAAAACACTTTGGAGATAGATGTCAGCGTCTAAAAAAGCATCTTTCTGTGGTATTACAACTGAATGTCTGGCCTCCTGTTCCCATTTTACATCATTTAGGTCCTGTAGAGGATATAACATGGTGGTCCTTGTTCTTATAAGACATTTTGTGAGTCAATAGGATTTCCACTAAAATAAAAACTCAATGTGTGCATATATGTTTTTTCTCCCATAGGTGATCTCTGCCTCTTTAGGTTAGTTGTCATCTGTATACTTTATTTGAGCTTCAGGATGTAAAGTTCATGTATATTCATGTACTATGGTGAAGCTGGGCTGGGGTCTGTGTTAGGTGGCTCTGTTTCTAAGCCAATGTTAGCTGGTTTTACACACTGTTACCTGCTGTGAACGAACAGGACAGAGGCATTAAAGTACACTTGTCCCTCACTATAACGCGGTTCACCTTTCGCGGCCTCGCTGTTTCGCGAATTTTTTTTTAGTACAATTTTGCATGCTTTTTTCTACAGTGTATGAATGCGCATTGTGTTCTGCGTCCTGATTGGCTAAGGGACTGTAGTCCACTGTCAGTCAGTCTCCTCCGTGCCGTGTCTCC
>JAPQRQ010000018.1:38322603-38336959 GCA_037367365.1 Apogon talboti | reverse complement strand
GTCCAAATGGGTCATATCTGATGACCATGAAAAGACATCAAACTGCATTTTACAGTAATTATTTGCATGGTTTGTTAGGATTAGTGGATCAACAGTTATTAAACAGTGTAGATCAGTAGATGGTTTGGATTACCACTGTTTGTTTGGGTCTTTATGGGTTAAAAGAGAAACCCTGCATTCACACGTATTTGCAGAAAATGCAACTGAAAACATTTGTAATGGCAGAAACAGTATGTTCCTCCAGCACACTGACAGATACAGCTGCACAAATGTAAGACGGACAATATAAACATTTCAGGTTTAATAAATCTAAATCCAAGCCTTTGTCCACACACTCTGACTTTGAGAAAATGTCACTGTTTTTTCTGACGTACTTGCCACAGGTCAAGTGGTATATCATATGGGTATGGAGGCAGACTCACACCAAAGGTGAAATTAAAGGGCAAACCAGCAGAGCATTAAAGAAGAGCAGTGAAAACAAACTTGGAGCATTGTTTCACAGCTGTCATGTGAAGGGACATTGGGTACACTCTCAGCCTCCTTCAAAGCAGCCGCTGAAGGTAGAGTAAATAATTCACAAACCATGGCCAGGTATACATTGCTGGGATTTTTTTTATTTTTTATTTATTTATTTTTTGGAGTTTGTTCCTGCCATGTCTCAAATAATATATGAAAAAGGAGAAAAAAGGTACCAAATTCTCTGTGGAGAATTGGATTTTTTTCCTTTGTCTCCTTACAGAATTTGTAAACATAGCTGCAGAGTTTGATGAGGTCTTGCTGAGGTAAGTCCACAGGCCTTGAGGTAAAATGGAAAAGAATGAGAACATGGAACCTGAACAGAAGTGCCTTTTTTTTCTCCCCCTCTTACTGGGTGGAAGTGGCAAGTGGCTTGTTGAGACTTTGGTTCAATATTGACAGGTATTGCTCAGTTATGATACAAATTGAAATGTTTTTCAGTTTTGCCTCCGCTTGATTTGTTTTGCTTTTAGAATCCACAGCTGTGTTTTTTCTCAGTCCACAATATGTTCTGCTTTTTTTTCTTTTAAAATAGAGTATGCCATTAGAAAATCTATAGTAAAAACTAAGATAAACTAATATATTGTAAACCGTAGGTCATTGTTGAACATGTCATTTGATGAATTTGTTTAAAACTATAACATACACAGAAAAAATCTTCAAATGTCATTTAATATTTAAAAATGACGATGAACATGTAATATACACTGTATGGACACACAAAATGTACAGCTTATAGGACTTTCCATTCCCATTGATTTCAAATATTATAATGAAAACATTCATGTCGGTTGTTGATAATAATTATCATGATAAATGTCAAACTAAGACCAGACTGATATGACTCATACAGTACTGACACATGATACATACTGAATTAAGCTGCATTTAAAACTAAAATAATGACAGAAAAAAGTTCAATGTTGGGGTAGAATGAAGTGTAAATAAACTCTTGTAAGCATAAATGACAATATCAAGCAAATGTAAAACCCTAAACATGAATTAAATATGTTTATTGCAGAGTAATTTACCTCAGTATAAAATAATGTCATTATTGCATCATCACATCCCTCTTGTTAGCAATGAAGGTATGAATTCAGTGGCAGCCAATGCATATTTTGATGACTTGTACAATTATATGATACTGTAATCATCACCACCGTATCCTCTTTACATTAATCTTAATATTTATCACCACTGAAAGCTATTTAATCAGAATTAAATAACACAATGTGAATACACATCACTAAAAAGAATACCAATAATAAGTTTCCTCTTTATCTCATTTGTAAATATGATTTCTGAGTCGCATCAAGTTGAATTACATCAGCAACAATAACTCCCATGATCCCCCTCTACTTCACAGCATTATCAAACTACTCCTATATGTGTGTTGTTATTGTTTTGATTGAGAGACCCCTAGTGACAGAACTCACATGCTGTGTGTATAATTGTTTGTTTATGATCTTACAGTTCCTAATTTGTTGAAAATGTCACATGGGAACACAGACATACATATGCAGTTGTTCTCCGACCGTCAAGACACAGCATGTAAAATGGAGTGGTATCATCACGGTAGGCGGTAAAGGTGGCACAGGAAACGCTGACACTGTGTGTATTTTAGTATTTTAGGAACACAGACTCCATCTCATCCTGAAGATCATGATAGCAGGCAGCAGAGAAAAGCGCCAGTCCAGGGTGACCTCTGTATGCAACAACTCTCCCGTTCCATTAGACCAAAAACACTTGAAACTACTCTGCTGAATCAAAATTGAATTTTCTCCACTCTCATACTCTCCATATCAGCAACAAAGCATTATCCCTGCAAGGTCAACTGGGTCATGCAGCTCAGGCCCGCATTACTTTCCATTACCTTTGTTTTGGCAGTGGTGACTGCAGTGACTGACTAAATGTTAAACACTGAAAGCTATTAAACTCTTGTTAGTGGGGCTTCTGCTTGTCCACCACTTTTTCCATTCCATTTGCCGGGTATTTAGCTGAATACACACTTTTACTCAACTAAATTTGGAGCCTGATTGGTTCAGAAACAGTACGAGTTACAGTGCAGCATTATTACAACCCCCACTGACAGCCAGTCTGAGCTCGCATAGAATGTGTTCCTCACCGTCTTTGTATTTGGGTAAAATGACACGCACAAATAAGGAGATGCTCCGAGTAACGATGGCAGAATGATCTGGAATTTGGCGGCGGTATAAATATTAAATGTGGGTGTTGGAGGGTTGTTTATATAACTATACATAAACCTATATGAATGTTTTTAATATGAATTTGTGAAGGTGGACCTAGTGGGTTTTCTAGTATTTTTTCATTTGAGCCTGTGCTGCCCAGTTGTAGCTGTATGACCTTTACTGCTTTCATTGGGTATATTTTCCGATTATTCAAGTAATAGTAGAGAGAGAAATGACAAGCTGAGATACAAAGAAAGGGGAATGTCACTTAACAGAGGTCCTTGGCTGGAACCAAAACAAGGACATTACATTTATATAATGTGCATTATAACCACTCAGCATTATATGTGCCATTTTATATGGATTTGGACACTAATACACAACAAATATTTTTCATGAAAATGCTCAGTACATTCAAATGTATTCAGTATTTATGTATTTGACAGTGAAATCATGTTTTTTTTTTGCATCATCATAACGGTCCTCCCATGACGGTTTCGATATCATAATTCTCTATGTGCATAATTTATGCAGATTTAATGTGTCAATATCTAATTTGTGGTTTGCTTCTCAGCATAAAATATGCAGTTTTAATATGTGCCTACTTTGATGTAAAGTAATTTGAACAAAACTTAAGGGAGATCACTGTTAAATAAATAATGACAAAATAAACAGAATGATAAATGGCAGAGTGACGGATCCCCCCGTGGGTGAGGGGAGGAGGGTCCTTTTCATGCTTGACCATGTGTTGACTGTGTGTCTTTAATTAGGCGTGGGTGGATTTAACCGATAATGGTCAGAGTGGGAAAAGACATTGGTGTCATTAGGACAATCAGAGCTTTAAATGAGGTTTTGATGCGGTGTGTTCGACAGGTGTAGTGGCAAGATAGGGGAGGGAGAGGTTCCTCCAGCGTGCTCCAGCTGTGTTTACACTCTTTGTGTGGAACAAAGGGGCCTTGTCATATCGGCCATGATTGATGCGGCTGCTGAAGAATAGTTAGAACATATTTACATGAAGCGCTGGTGGGAGGACCGACACGAGCAGGCAGTTTTTGCGGTGCCATTATTTGTCCTGCACGCTCCGAGGCGGAGCCCTTGCCACGCAGACATGCTGCAACACAACCGCACCATCTTTCCCAATTCCCAATGTGATGAAATCGGTTTACATTTCTGAGAATGATTCACCACAACTCCGGGGCCTTCCGGACACAGCTCCCAACATATCCTTCACTATCAAACATCATCTCCGAGCAACCTCTGTGCTCTGCCTCAGGGAAATCACACCGTTTAAAGCATCTTAGTGAGACATCTCCCCCTCATGTTTATGTCAGCCTCGTATCACTCTGGACGGCTAATGACACACGGTGTTTTAAGGAGAAATCATATCAACATGCCTGACGACGGAGGGCGTTTTAAAAAGGCAATAACGCACCCTTGACTGATCATTCTGGATATCTTGTCGGCGGCTCCTCTAAAACATAAAGCAGCTCTGTTCTATTCTGAGGGCTTGGGATGAGCCCAGTGAGTTTGGGCTGATTTGAAGAACAATGAAGTGGATGTGCTGTTCTATAGACTGAATAATGAGGTTGTGTGCTTCAGAGAGCAGCCCTCCCCCTTCCCTCTCACAAAGACACCATCCCCCATCCTCCCCTCCTCTTTGATGGAGCTGATATATGCATAGGCAACACTTTCATGGGGTGCCAAGTATTGCTGGGTTAGAATCTTGGTGCCCTGTCTATGTCTAATGCTGTGATTACTTACATTACATGCTTTCAACCTGAAATGCAAGTAGCAAACATCCTACTGGCTCTAAACTGGCTTGAATCAATTACTGGTCAAATAGCCTCTGAGCTTTTCCAGTTTTAGTCCACCTGCTACAACCTTCTGGTTTTATGTGTTGTTACCACAGCCGGTGTTGATCACTGAGACACTGTCAGGAAAAATGTTAACCTTTCTGGTACAATAGAGGTACACTAGCCCGTGGCTTCTGACTGAGAAAGGGCATTCACTGTGTTTTAATGGCTGCCAAACCACTATAGGGAATATGATTCATGTAGAGCAGAGCATAGTTATAGCAGAATGTTGTCTTTCTTCAGCCCTGAAATACCATGGCCTTGACTAGATTCCCATGGCTATAATTAGATGCTGCGGTTCTGAACCCAAGGTGAATCAATGTCTTAAACGTCTCATCTTCCTGCTGGATACCAAAAGCTTCAATTTTTTTTTTCTCCCCTCACTTCATTTGCTCTGGATCAAAATGAGCACCGCAAATAGTCCCGCTGTGTTATTGTTGTGCAACACTCGGAGGCTCAGTGAATGCGGTTTTGTGTTCTTCACTTGTCGGACCACAACAGAGTTCATCGTATGGAGAATTCTGCTTTTGTGGCGGGCCAAGGTTTAACCCTGAGGGGTTCCGGGGCTCTTAATCAAACTAATGACTGGCCAATAATAAGGACAGTTTGTGCAGATCTGTTTGTGCCACTATCAATAAACTAGTGGGTTTGTGTTGAACCTCAGCCAACTGTTCAGCGTACATCCATTGTGGTGTGTTTTAAATGTAAGGTCAATGTCAAAGCCTCATTGCACACAAATGAAAATATCTCCTTGCATTCATGCCCCAGTGCTTATGAATACACACATAAAAAAGCCAAATGAATCTGAACAGCTATATCCCAAAAGTGTGTTTGTGCTCTGTTGATACCATTACTTTTTATGTGCATTCTTTGTATTTATACTCAAACTGATATGTTTCTCTAGTATGAGTTTAATATTTATAACAGGGTAGTGAGTGTGTATGATTTGTGTTTGCAGTGTCACTGTTCTGGGATGTAGCAGCGATCCGTGTGCGAGTTAAAAAAAAAAAAAATCACTGTGTATGAATAGCATACTTATTCATCTGCTTAGAGATTTAAAAGGGGATTTCAAGATTTCTCTCCAGAGATGAATTTTCTTTATTTAAACAAAACTCCGCTCAAATCCAGGAGGTAGGCCTGCATTGCGTTGATCAGCTGTTTAAGGTGCAGTTTATGGAGGCTTAAAAGTCTTTAATTGACGCTTTCTCCCTGAGTTGAATGGTGGGTCTCCAGAGTAATCAGTATGCATTAAATCTCATCTCTCTTTGTGAATATTAGCCTTCCTATAGAAGGCAGGCAGAACAAAAAGAGATGCCGTTCCATTTTCAACAATAAAGTGATTGAAAAGACAGAGACATGGTCTAATTTGACAGAAAGGGGTTTTTTTAATTATTTTTTTTCTTGCTGTTATAATTACTGACAGTATGTGATCAAATAGGACATTAATTCATAAATTGTGATTAAAACATATATTTTAGTTTCTGTAGCTCGGTTTTTTCTCTTCTGCCATAGAACGAATCCTCCATAAATTAAACATTTCAAATAGCCTTGCCAATTTCTTTTTTCCCCTGTATGCACATGAATACTGTATGAGCGTGTTTTACTTGAAGAGCACAGAGAGAATGAATCTGTGATTAATAGAAGAATAATGGAAGTGTAATAGAAATTACACTTTGAACATTCATAATCTGCTTCCCTCTCTTTGTTCAAATACAAATGCTTCAGGCTCCAATTTTCATTTTCACTTTGAATAATGAGACGTTAAATTGAAGTGCATGGCAGGCTAAGAGAGGGAGAACTTTCAAGTTCAGCTGAAATATATTCTGACCTTGGCTTTTTTTTTTTTCCCTGTCAGAAATTCGTCTGATGCAATCAAAGAGTGATTCAAATGTAAATCAAAAACATAGTATGATCAAAGTTAAATTGCCGTTTGACTTCTGTAAGCCATTGCATCTCTGTCATTGGTAAGTGATATGCACGGTATATACTGTTGTTGGGAAGATAAGGGAGAATACACATGTGATCCATCATCTTCTGCAAATAATAATAAGGTACTTTTCTCCTCCTGCTCACCGCTGGTGCATGCAGACGATGACTTTGCGCTGTATCTTTTAAAGGGGATTTGTATGTGAGTCGTCAGATGGAGTATTGAATGTCAGTCGTGTCACATGTGATGGTTTTTAGAACTAACTCTCAGAGCAGGGACTGGAACCTATATTGAATGTAAATAGGGGAGTCCATTTCAATGAGCGGAATCGAGATCTGTGATGACACGGCGATCACCACCCTTGATATATACACTAACCCCCCCCTCGCCCTTTAGAGTCCAAATGTATCCCATAAGCGACTCCATTTAATTATTTCTTTTCCAGGCAGCTCAGAGTGGATATTTTTGACATTGAACATAATCTGGAACAGTATTGAAGGAGAATTCTACTATTCCAGCAGACATTTGCATAACTTCCAGCCCTTCTGCCCTCTGCGCATACAAGTGTAGCAAGGTTTCATTTGATATTTCACACACAGACACACACACACGTGAGGTAAAAAAGATATGCCGTGGCACTGTATTGACCGTGTAATTTATAGGACCTATCACTAAACTATCCTGTATGCCCATAACACACACACTGAGATCGTACTGCGTCGTTGTCTGGTTAATACTTGAATGTTCAGTCTGATGTATTCTATTGAATTTTGTCTCAGTTAGGGAAACTGCATACAGGTGTAGAGTTCAATAAATATTAAAAAGGGCAGGAAATGTACATTTTAGTACTGTAACTTTGCAGGGACAACTGAACATATACCATGCAGGAAAATGACTTTTTGCAAATGGCCTGGTGCTTTAAAGTAGCGGTGGCGGTGTTTATGTTTCCAGCTGTAATGGTGTTTCACAAACTTAATTTGAGTAGTGAAATGGTAATATCTGCAGAAGTTATTATGTATAAAACACATAATTTAACTATCTCCCATGGCTGCACTCAGTAATTTGCCTGCTCCAGAATAGTATAAATCCACATAAGCAGTTTTTATTTTGATTCTTTGGTGATATAAATTGCCTCTACTGACATATTCATATTTTATTGTGAGATGTATTTTTCAGATAAACTAAATCAAGCAACAAAAGAGCTCTCGGCTACAGAACATTGGATTTACTGATCTGGTAATAGGTACCATAAATTCTGAGTTACATGCAGCAGTGACAAATGGTACATCAGATATGAAATTTCCTTTGGGACTTTCATCCTTTTCCAGAAATGGTTTCTACATGAAACAAGTATTTATCCTGCTAAGTGAAAAGGTAGGCTGACAGTGAAAAGATATACCACAGTGCATTCTTTACTGCAAACCATATTATTAAAGTCACACCTATGATATGGGTAGATCTGCACATGAAAAGTGTTTGCGATGGGAGGCTAAAATAACAAAAGCTCTAACGGGAGCCAAAGTGCTCATTGATTTTTATAACATAAAATCTATATTTCAGACATGTATATAATATTCTCTTGATTCAGACTGAGTTTGCTTTACATGAATGAGAAGATTAATAATGTGTAGGAACTGTAAAATGGTGAAGTCAGACAGCTATCCAGTCAGTGCCAATTATTTTCCTCACTTACATTTTCCGCAGCGTAACCTCAGTCAACTCCATCTCACAGAAAAATGCAACTAAATAGTAAATTCAATTTAGTAACTAATGTAATGCCATCTGTATTACATTTTCCTTCAAACAAATCAAATCTAGGACTTTTGCCACAAGAGACTAGATTTAGCATCCTGACTTGTGTAGGTTTTGAGGTTTCGGCTGGTCTGGCAGGATGCACTCTACTGTCGTACACACAACAGCCAAACAGTGTTAGGATTGGCAGTCTCCTTCCTTCTGCTATCTGTGTGTTACCGCTTTTAAAGTCCCCTTAACTATGTGAAAGGACCACAATCCGCAGCTGCAATTACTCACTGAAAACAGCAAGTTCTGACAATGACAAAAAAAAGTAACTGTTGCTGCACCCTGTGCTCAGCACCACCCAAGATGAGTGTGATCCAATTAAAGAACTAGTGAAACAACCCAGACTCCGACACCCCCCCCCCCCCCAGACTCATCTCCAACACTGGCACAGTGCTAGAAAAGTGTGCAGTCTGGCTATGCAGGAGTAGGTTCAGGCAATAAAAGAGCTTCAAGTTAAGGTTAAGTAGGTCAAGGTTTGGTTCAAACATGTAGCGTTTCATTTTTGTCACATCTTTACAGAATTTCTCTTTGTTAAACCAAACTTGTCCAATACTGCTTTTATTAAAACCAGGTGATATTGTAGAGTATGTTAGAGAAACATCTGGGATCAATTTACAATTACATTCAGGAACACCACTTTCCACTTCATAAAGACATTCATTAACAACATTCAGGTATTATTTTAAAGCAAAATTAAATTCACGTGGCGTTATGTTTGTAATTAAATGTACTGTATTTGTGGTTATGATTAAGTTGCATATGAATGTGATGTGCAAAATCTCAGGCCACCTGAAATGAGCATCAGTAACACTTATTTCTCATTCTCCTTTCTTCACATGCATTAAGATGCAGGAAATATATGCACAGCTTTAAAAGACACGCAAAAAACTAAACTAAAGGGGTTCTGAAGGTTAAAGTCGCTCTTCAGTGTGACCTCTGACCCCATGACAAGAAGCAGCACAAAC
The DNA here is from genome assembly GCA_037367365.1 of Apogon talboti. Taxonomy (NCBI): domain Eukaryota; kingdom Metazoa; phylum Chordata; class Actinopteri; order Kurtiformes; family Apogonidae; genus Apogon; species Apogon talboti. The sequence continues at coordinate 38,327,709 of JAPQRQ010000018.1, read as the reverse complement.
AGGTAGAATCATCCGACGTGTTGAATGAAACATCGGAAAATGAATGCAATAAATCTAAATGATTAATGACATGCTAAGTGCAAAGGGAAGTCACATTAAATAGTCCCTCTTTTATAGAACCTGTTTTCCCCCTGAAGCTTTTGTTTTTACTGCTGTACATGCCTCCCATTTATCCAGATTGGATCTTAATACAGAAACTAAGAAATGCAAATGTGTGGTCATTCCATTTTTACTAAACCAACAAATCTAATGTTGGCCTATGACTTCTGCACAGTAGCGTATATGACCTGCATCATTTATGAGACTGTTTGTAGCTGTTCCTCAGCATCTATAATTGACCCAGTTGTTTACTGTATAAGAGCTGTAACCCTGCTGCTAACATTAGCTTGTCCCTGCTCCATATTTGCAGCGTTCACAACATCTATTTGTTCTTATGTAAGTGATAGCTGAAACTGCTCTCCATGTGTGTTGGGTTGACCTACCATGTTTGCAGCTCTGTACAACAGGTTTACCAATGCATTTGGGCATGAATAGACCCAGCAAATGTAGTGCCTTTGTGTTAGCTCGTATATGTTTTTGTTGCATTTGTGATCCGGTCTATACCCCCGTGTTATGCCTGACATTTCTCCAACTTACTGTTTCTCCGCAGGAGGACAGTTAATGCAACCTAAGATTTCAGAAGTTGCATTTAAGTATGTTTGGCTTCAGATGCTCCTGAGGCAACATGGGAAATGTGTTTGCAACAAACTCACTTCACTATTACCGTCTTCATAATGTTATTTCACTTTTTTATGAGACTGTTGACCTGACAGAGCCTTGGTGGAAAATGTGAAGCCCCCAGGGTGAGATCGCCTTGCATAAGCACATTTCCCATTAGAACAGCACTGAAGGGCAAGTGGAATTTGAAGTCTCCTGTCCATATACAATACAACTACTTCTGGAAAATATGGAAATATCACAACCAGAGGGTTCACCGAGGTATCAAAACAGGCTGAGCTGCTCTACAAACTAACTAACACACACTGGGAAAAATATTTGCTCTAAAGGGCAGCAAAAGTTTGGATATATAATTGTATAATAGCTATATCTGTTTTTATTACGAAATGGAGATGTGAAAAATGAACACAACACTCTCCAGCCCCTCGCTCTCCCTCTCCCTCTCCTCCTCTCCATCTATTCCCTCATGGTTAATTGAACAGAATAGTTTAGTGTGCAATTAATTATGATGTGCTGAGATGATGTATGGACCTGACAGGGCATTGTGGGTAATAATAGGAGAGATTTATTTACTGGCTCTGTGTAGGCTCCTCTCACCCCTGCAAAATTAATACATTTTCTCTGATTCGAATTACAGAAGAAAATAGGAAGGAAATTGTGTCAGACGCATACATACACAATACACTCGGGAACACACTCACACATGCTTAAAGGCAAACAAATGAAGGGATGCACACACACACACCTATACACACGTACACACACAGGGAATCAATGTTGTTCTTGTAGGAAAATTGTAAATGTAAAACGGCAGAAATGAATCATGCTAATGGCACGGCTGACAGTTGTGTTCAATATTATGATTTCAAACCCCCAAAAGATTGATTACATAACCTCTTCTTTATTTACTTGGTGGAGGAAAATATATTGCCCCGCAGTACTGTGAGATAAACATAAAGTTAGGAAAAATAACACAGCTCTGATCTAAGCTGAGCAGGAATGAGACGCATCAAAGCTGTTACATTTGGTTTGGGATAGAAAAATAGACTTTTAGAAGAAGTAACACCCCCTTAAATATCATCAGGGGTTGCAAAATATAACCTCCTGAAACAGAGGGAAAGTTTAAAGTGTAGCTGTTGTGCATAGGTGGCAACTCAAAAGACTTTCTTTTCTCTGTGCGGTAGAGAGATTCCCAATTTAAAGTGCTTTTTACTCAGGGCTTTGTGCGTTACACCAGCTATTTGGGAATCCTTTCTGAAACAGCTGCTACTTTAGGATAATGGCAGTGACCAAAGTTTACATTCTGTGGACATAAATAGACAGTGAGCTCAGTGAGACAACATGTTTACTGAAATTGCAGCCTCAAGCTGATTTATATAAATGGACACAAAGGCTCCGGGCTCCAGCTCTGTGCAGCCATCTCACAGTCTAATCACTTACAGTCGATGTATATATAGACCTGATAGTGACTGCTAAGATTATTTAAGCATGTAGGGTGACTGTAAAGCACCCTTAGTAAGTGGTCAAAATGGGATTATTTCTTCTGTTGCAGTGCCATTCATGAGCTGGATGTACTTTTTACTTTAGAACCTCTATCCCAGTCCGGCTTTAAAATAATCTTCTCCCTTTGGAAACAAGAGGTGTTCCTCTGACAGCAGGTGCATCGCTGCTCAAACCGACCCTTTCCCACACTCCCGAACATACAGTGTGTGATCACTTTTTGCCCACCTGCAGCGAATAATACTTATTACGGTATTTAAAGCACCTGGACGAGTACTGAATGAATACAGATGTTGCTGAAACGTGTAAGTATAAATGAGGGAGGCAGCATTTACATGTGTGGGTGTGATATTTATTTTGTACGGAGGCCAAAGCGTACATAGTTTCATACAGCTGCGAGGTCTGGCATCAAGAAAAGCACTTGTGTCTTTCTGTGATCGATTGTTTCTAACTGAAACACTGGCTGCTACTGCATTCTATAACTCTGCCTTACTATAGTTAAACTTGATTCATGTATTTTCTTCACAAATGCTCCTAGAGAGGAAGAGTTATTGGGTAAAAGTTGTGCACAACACAAAGCAGCATTGATTGCTTTCTATTCTACCGTCCAATTCTTTCATTCTTCCCCACAAGCGCTCTCCGGTGTCTCTCCATCTCTGTTTAAAAGCACCTTGCTTCTTGGCGCCGGTGTTCCATTTAGCAACATGTGGGCACTCTGCCAGCTACTTTCATTGTTACATAAATGAAACAAATCCCCGCTGTGTTAGAAACTATGTGGACATGGAAAAGGATGATATTACTTCTCCATCAGGAGTTGGTCCAAATACCAGGAAGCTTGTAAAGGCTGGTATGTTTGGACCACAAGGAGGCTATTCTCAAAGAGTGGGGCAAAGGGAGGAAATTAAATCTAGATGCCACTGGAGCCTAATAACAGTTTCCTAATTTCTCACAATGGAAACTAAGCAGCAAAAGGATTATATAATACTAATGCAACCGTAAACAGCCGTTTATGGGAACAGTTTACAACAGTTTTCCATAGGGATTTGTCTGCAATATAATCCAAACATCATAGGATATGTAAACAGACGCGCTTGAAATTGAAAACGCTTGGCTGACAAGTGTTTTTGATCCACTCCAGTGATTGAGGTCACCCCTATGGTTTTCATAAGCTTTTCTGTTTATATCAGGGATATTACCTCATACAATTACATTTCACTTCATTGGATTGAGAGGAATACAGGCCTGTTCTGTAAATACATCTCTGTGGATGAATATGTCTGGAGAGTGCCTTTTTAGGTGATATTTTACACATCTAGATTCAAGATCCAAGAAGCGCATTTGTCACATACACACTAGAAACACAGACAATGGAAATCTTACTTTGCGAACTCCCTTCACACAACTGAAATAACAACTCAATTAGGCTAAATAAAGGAATAAACATGACTCTAAGCTTAGAAAATAAATAAAGTGAGCACTATATACCAAAGGGTAGAGTGCAGTCAATCATATTAAATTCTATTATTTGATCGTCACAATGGTGAGACTTTCAGAATGTGCAAATATGGTTTGTATCATGTAAACATGTAAAGGATATGTGCAAATGTCACAGTCTATTTCTATTTCAATCTGTCAAATCAAATGTAAGGAGCGTTTATATTTCAGCTGTATTACTCATGGGATATATATTAACAACTGAGATGTTTGACCAACTATTTGCCCACATTGTGAGATGTGCAGACGTCAGTGCTGCTCCGTAAATGAGGTCTAGTCACTGCGATGATCCCTCCACTCCCCCCCAGCACCACTAGCAGGGAAAAATAATCACCGAGTTAAATACTTGATGAAATATTTCAACATTTGCCTGGATTGACTGGCATGAAATTTGGTGAATTGGTTCAGTTTATTTTCCACAGAGAAAACAGCCTTCTATGTTGGTGTTTCTCATTATGAGCTTTTATTTTTGGTGCTTATTTGTTGCTGAATTATTTTTTGTCTAAAGTGCAGAGTTTTCCAAACAACTCTAGAGAATTTTCATGGAGCTAAACGTACTGTATGGCTGTAATGAAACGATCTAAATTCTAAAATACTAAAATCTTGACTGTTATGTGATGATTCGGTATAATACGAATCTAAAAGGAGGGTGTGTGTATTCAGGAAGTGCACGCGTGTTCAAGCTCTTCGCATCAGAAGCTGTTTATTCATTTCCATGGTATAAGTGAGTCAGTGGAAAACAGATTAAATTCTACACAAGACCAGTGACAGCTTATAAGGGTTTGACTCACTCCATCTATTCTAAACACATAAAACATCAAACCTGTGACTTGTCATGAATGCTGCATTGAGAGGAATAGATTAGGGTGAGGCTCCATGCCATGTGTTTAACTAAACCTATTCTGAAGCAGGTGCCAATCATCAGATACAGTGAGCTGGTACGGGCTAGTTTGTATGCAGTCAAAGATGCTCTCTTCTTGCCACAGGCATCTCGGTATCATTCTTCATTTAAGTGGTGCTTTGAAGAGTCCAGTGAAGTGAAGTGAGAGATACGAGTGAAAACAGCTGCCTGTCATAGTGAATGTTTACTCTTTTTGAGTGGGCTTTGAACAACCCTTTTAAAGGGCTATTTATAATCAAATTCATTACATGCCGCTCTGAATGAACCCAATCCTTTTATGAAAGTTGTTCCACTGTTCTGAGTAAACATTCTGGGAAACAGTTCGACCAAATGTTCCGACATCATCGCTTATTTTTGAATACATTTCTAGTCCTGCGCGCTGACATGCATTCATGTTTACACGTTTTCATGTTAGCTAAAGCATGTAAACAAGTGTTACTGAAATAAAAGGAATTTAAAGGGTCTAGAATTAGTGGGCTCTAATAACAGAAATG
>JAPQRQ010000018.1:38274755-38285186 GCA_037367365.1 Apogon talboti | reverse complement strand
AGGTAAGCAGGACAAAGGCTTTTTCTATCCTCTCCTCTCCTCCTTCCCTCCTCCTCCTCACCTCTCCTCTCCTCCTTCCCTCCTCCTCTCCTCTCATCTCCTCTCATCTCCTCTCCTCCCTCCTTCCCTCCTCCTCCTCTCCTCTCCTCTCCTCCTTCCCTCCTCCCCTCCATGTACTCAAGACTTCATTATATCACCATATATTATATAATATTAGTATTTACATGCACATACATAGTTCCTCTTAGAATGCATTCATAGTGTGCAACCATTCCAGTGATGTAGAGGGACATTTGTAAGAACTGTGTGAAATTCAGCACAGTGTTTGTATATGACATTTAGTTTCCTGTGTCACATCAACTTGACATGTGTTTTGATGAGCGTTTTGAGGTATGTGATTTGGTGTATAAAATGTTTTTGCCATTTTTCTGACTAATGTTCACTGTGGTAATTCACATAGAGACTGTGAGGCTTGGTCGTATGAGCTGTGTATTTATCACACCCAGGGGTTGTCAGGCATTTTGCTGATTGGTCAAGTAAAGTCACAGTAAATTAACTCCAGTGTGTGATGGTTTATTTGGATCCTCAACCTGAAGCTAATGTACTATTATAAAAACATGAAAATCAGTACTCTGTAATGAATACTGTTGTTAAAAGCAGTAAAATACATGCAGTTGTAGTTACCAGTACTTTACTCTGGTGTACTGTATTCTACAATAATGCATTGTATTTCTACAGTGTTTCTATTGCAATCTAAACCAAAAATTTCTACACTCAAATAATTTTCCTAATATTAAAATCCACAGTTTTAATGATCACATATTTGTGATCAAGATCTAATATGATCTAATTCTTACATTTAAAAGTGCATAACTACTCTAACACTGAAACAAAAAGAAGGTAAAGCTGAGTATATACTACCATTTTGAACGTCCCAGATGAAAGACAACAACATGTAGTGAAATCTTCAGTTGTGGATAAAAAATAGAGGTCTTACGTCACACAGCGAGGGAGATTCAGACACTGCTACTGCCCTGGTAACAAAACGATGACAAAAGTCTGACCAAAATTTACGACAACCATTACATTTACAGTGTGATCACTACGTTTACTAAACAACCAATGGGAATCCAGCATGAAACAATGCGGTAATCAGCTTCATATCCAAGTTACATAGCTACAAATACTGTCCTCATACTTCCTTTGTAAAAGTGGCGTCAAAAAGTTATGACCAATCCACACTTGCCCATAAACACCACTGTTAGCCTAGCTTCTCTGTTCTTAGCTCCAGCTGCAATGATGACATTTTATTCTTGTTTTTTTTTTTTTTTTTTTGTTTTTAATCTTGTGTTGAAATTCCGTAGGCGGTATCAGTGCACAGTCTACATATACTTAATGCCATGTCTAAGTTTACCAGATCCGCACCAGTGTAGCAGACAATAACCGAATAAGACTGATGAAATCTCCTGGTCTGCTTTGTCCTGAAGGCAAATAGCATCTGTATAGAATGGAATATTTATGCATGAAAAATTGTTGTCAAGTATTTTTTGGAGGAATGTAGTAAAACTAATCTCAGCTTGATGTTAAAAGTGAAAATTGGATACAGGCCTCATCTTTTATTGTAGCTGTGAGTGTGTACACGTGTTGTTTTTGGTGCCAGCTGCGTCAAACATAACAGTGTATTACCATGTTTTGGAAAAGCTGTTTGTATTGTGTTTTATTTTTACAGCAATTTATTACAGGAATGAAGCACACTTACAGTAACTTCTTTTTAAATGGTATCTGGCAGCGCATGCATGCCTTATGCTCAACACGCCCCGTATAGAAATTTATCCTAAAGCGATGATTACTGAAAATCCAAGCACTGCCACTTATATGTTGGACGTGCTCCAGAAGTGCTCACCATAAGTCCTATTTCACATTCCAATGAAAGGTGCAGTATTATAAGAAACCTCTCCATGATATACTGTGTACTGATTGCATTTAACACTGTGGTGCTATTCATGCTTCAGAACACACAACCGTTTATGAAGAATTTAACGACACAGTCCAGCGGTTGTCCAATCGAATAGAGTTGGAGGGGATGTGAGAGTTTGTCAGTGCCCTGGTGAGTCTACACTAATGGAAATGACAGTTTTGGAGAGAGACAGTGGAAGGGTCATGGCTCCCATCCAGCTACCCCTCTGTTTCGCTCCTGTCTAAGCCGGCTGCACTCCTGAGCATCGCCTCGCACAACTTAATATGGTGCTCCGCCGAAATCGTTAGTCAAGTGAAAGCGCCGCATTTGTTCTGACGTAATTACACTGTGCAAATCAATTACGCCGGGAAAGAATCAGTGGCAAAAATCGTTGAAATTTCACCGGCGTCGTAAAGAACCATCAGCAATTTGTTTTGACTAGTAAAGTGACGGACCGCTCATGTTTATTTAAATGACGGTCTGAAGTTTTATGGTGTTTGCAAATGGCACATGTTGAAAGGTTGCATGACATGTCATTTATTTGATGGTGGTGTATTCCCTTTTTTTTTTTTTTTTTCTCTCTGCTTTGCATGCTGGGAAGCAAGATGCTGTGAGAAATTACAGCATGGCGGATTTGGATTGAAATTAACTGCTTGCTACAAATCAAAGATGTGTCACTCAAGCACGGACAGCCCCCAGTTAATTTATGAGCACCGAGACGAGCCTCTCTCTCTCCCAGACTCATCTATATCAGCAAATGGCACATTTATATTCACCAGAATATGAGGTTACATTTTGTTTTACACCTGTGTTGACATTTAATTCAAAAGACAACGGCCAAGAGGGCAAGGCTATTCTCAGACCCATTTTAATGTATTTCAACATTCAGCCATCATAAAAATGAGCCCCGATTTTATTGTGATAATGGAAAAGTAGACTGGAAAAGTGGATTTGGAATTGGTTTGCACATAATATCTTGTGCTATAAAAATGAGATTTGCAGCCATAGGGGAAAACAAATCAAGATCCTTTCTTCAGTTATTGGACCATGGAAGAGAAAATGCAGTTATTTTAATGTAGCTGGAAAATAATGCCGTGTTCATAGTGCCCGTGCACTGTGTCCGTTTCACTGCTCAGAGCATGATGTGATTGTCAGGCAACGGACATGGATCTGTGGACGGACACTTAGGGGAAATTAGGAATATAATACTCATGCTCTTTTTGCTATTAGAGGAGTCCAATAAATATGCAAAATTGTAAATTCAACTGAAGTGTGTCACTGAAACAGAAACGCAGCAGCAGAAATCTGACCATTTAAAGAGACCAGTAGATGAAGGAGCCTCAGGTTCAAGTGTGTGGCTCTTCCCTTTGTATGCAATGGGCAATATGTAGATTAGATTTGTGTCTCAAGGCAAACAACCCTCAAGCAGCACAGTGTTTCATTTCATGCTGAGCATTCAGTTGCAGTGGAGCATAAATATTCATGAGGATTCCTCCAAACCCATGATATAACCCTAAGAATATGGCCAGTGACAGGCATTAGAGAATGGTCACATTGGATCAAATAGAATAACCTGTCTTTGATGCAGCAGAAGCATCTGCATTATTACTGTGATTAGAGGACATATGATAAAACATCTTCCCCTGTGACTCATACTTTACTCTGGCTGTTTTCAGGAGCGAGAATCATTATATGAATTTTGTATTATCTTTTCAAATGAAGGCTGTAAAAATAAACCACGTTGTGCTATTTTAGTGAGCACAGACACGGCTTGAAACTGAATCTAACAGGAAAAGGCTGCACATTTAGTGAGTACTACTAAAACTACTGGGTTCATTTTCAACCAAACCTTGTTACAAAAAAGATCTACTTTAAAGGGAAAAAAAAAAAACGTCTCTCCCAGAGGGAAAGTGTAGCCAGTAGAACATGTCAGTCAACATGTGTTTTCATTAGGAGTCCAAATTTGAGCTTGAACTGTCAACAAAGCAACACAAAGACTGATATAAGAGACACGGTGAAATTTAAAGAAGAGGGTTTTTTGTGCTAAAATTTGGAACATTTTAATGGGAATGCAACAAAGGAAGGCTTCCAACCTCTCTAATTAGACATTGCTGGGTTTTCCTTGAATTTCTGGAGCCTTATGTTATTATTTGTGGGAAGTATTTGATAAGGTTCCACAAAAGGAGGATATTTTCCTCTCTTCACTCCAGTTCTCAGACACACACACACAGTCTTATGGAAAATTCAGCATAAGGATCCCGTTGGACATTTTACTGTAGTATACTGAAACACAATACATGTATTAACGTGTGTTATTTTGTATTATTCACTCCCAACCTTTCTGGTGTTTTGACACTCACACTGTGCTGAGAATAGGTTATAATCTGGATGACAGGTGACAGTTTCCCTTTTCTTCAGATGATAAGGTGACAATTACCCTGTGAACACTGTAATTTACATGTGATGCAAAACAAGCAGCTGTTTCTCCTCTGTTGAGAGTATGAGACGTACAAAAATAATTTGGCCCTGACATAGTACAGAATAACTGATTACAGTCTACAACTATTAATCATTATGCACCAGAAAAACTCATTACACCGGACTATTTGGAATATGAAGAGTGATACAAAAGATGCTTGTATTTGTCACAAGAAAACCTTTATGGAATAACAGATGCCCTGTCAAAATGTACAAGTAATTACAGTTTCTGTCACACACTCAATGAGGTAAATATTTCAAAGAAATCAATGGCACTAACAAAAGTGCATGGTTTTATCAAACAAAGTGAGGCTTTTGTTTGGTGTTTTACCACAGAAGATCAAATTAGCCCACATTTACCCGCGCAGGTCACTCCTCTGCGTCGTACGTACGTGGTCAGATTTCATTTTTCGGCTGACGCGTAGTTTTTGTTTCACGCCAGACCCTTGCCTCCCCAGTATAATAGTGGTGAATGTACTTTTGTTTGTGGTGCTCGCAGCACTTTAAAATGACATTTGAAAAGCTCAACAGCAACATGCCTTCCCCAAAACAATGTCCCAGTTTCTGTGGATATCAGACCTCACTGTCGACAGTTTTCACAGTTTTCTACACTGAGAGGAAAATAGTTCTGACAGTGAATGGGATGCGTATTCAGGCGGATCATCCCCGTACTGCAGCTGTAATGGGGGAAAAATAAAGCAACATTTAGACTCCTATCAGTGAAAGTCGGGCTGTCCTATGCAAACGACTGATCTGAGAAGAGCAGGTTTGTTTTGTAAAAGACTACTCACGTTGTTGGTGCTCATTGAAATGTGGTCCCTATCTGTTTGTCATGGTCTAAGTATGTGATGTTAAGTACAGTTATACAGAGTGGGTGCAGGATGTTAGCTGTAAATGTATGAATAAACCTGAAATCTGCACTTACCTATTAGTCTATATTCAGTACGTCTTCAGGCTTTATTCACGAGTGGAGCCAGTGAATGTGTTCTTGTGTTTTACATGAGATTAAACGCAATATATTCAAACATAAAATGCCAAAAACCACAGGGTATCCGAAATTATTAAAAGAAAACTGAAGCATATAATGTAATTACTTCCCTAGTTTAAAGGAATGTCAATCAAGGGCATATCTTGGAATCGCTTAATGGGATACTGAAATATCCTCTTCCAGCTTGTGGCACTGAGAGCAAGCGCTAATTAGTATGAATGACGAGTGCTGAGATGACTAATGCTGCTGAGGACAGGTTTTAATTGAGAATAATATAATGAAGTGTTCTGCAGATATATCATTATGGAGTCCTTGTTCGTTATTGGTCTACTGTACATAGGCTCAAGACTAGCCATAAAACAGCCAGCAGTATGTCCAGCTTTTTTTTTTTTTCCAACACAGATGTCAGTCATTATTTGTTTATACCGGACACAAGCAAATCATTTCAATTTGTGTGCAATTTACGAAGGATATATAGCAATTAAATTGTCTTGGACGGAGGAAAATCCACCGACAGCGTACAGTAAAGCGATAATGAATGCAGATTCCTGTTAGTATGTGCAGGTAATATTGATACTAGAGGCATGAAATGTATTGGAAACGCTGATTTACACATGAACTGGAGTGATTTATCAGCGATGATATTCCTTCAAGCCCACTAAGAAAAGAATGAAGCTAGTTTACTTTTAATGTCTAATCTCCTTTATTATTACTGACGAAGTGTAATAAACACAATGGGACCCAAGGGCCCGGCATAAAACGCAAACACAGTGGTGAGAGAAAGGGAAGGGTGGGGGTGTTGTGGTCCAGAGGGGGTTTGGCTTTACCCGCTGCAGAATGAGCTGTTGTGATCCTACCTGCTGTAGTGTACGCAGCATGCAGCATCAGTCCTGGGCAGCGGCTAAAAAAAACACCATGAAATTGCTTTTAACATCACATCGACCAATAAATCTGAGATGTGAGATATACTTCGCCCGTTGCATTATTGCTACATTACTACGGCCACATCAGCCTCAGAAAATAATCATTTTAATTTAATGTAATCTATAGTACCATAATGGAAATGTGAAATAATCAAATGCATTTTTAAACTCTGCTTATTATACTCAGTCTGCTTCTTTTCACATTACCATTTCTTTTCACAACCCCATGCTTAAATTATACATTTTGCACAAGCTTATTCACAGCGTGATGTATTTTATTCAAAGTTTTGATGGTATTGCAGCAACTCCAGTCTTACACACAACTGTGTGAAGAAAAAAAACATGGAAGATCAAGTTAAAAAAGGCTGATCTGTGTTTTTGTTTTTTTTAATCAAATATTAAAATACTGATCTTTACAACATATACTAAAGTTAATAAAGTGTGTCCTTAGCTTCAGTTGTCAGACCTCAATTGTTTAATTGATCATTGTAATACTTTGATTAATTCCTGCATACAAAAGAGTTCAGTCACTGTTTATGAAGGCGTACCTTTGCAGACTGAATGTCCTTGACTGGAACATAATATTCAGGAACCTGGTGTTTGAGGAATCTAACATCTGAACACAGCTGCCCTAATAAAAAGCTGAGCGCCTCATGTTGTAGCTTTTATCCTCATTTAAAGAATCTATCCAAGAGGGCAACAGAAGGATAAAGCTGATATGTAATGACTCAAGGCCTAGAGAGTTTCTTCTACAAAAAGGCATGTTCTCTGACCTACTAAACAGATTATCACTGCAGCCATTCCATTGATTAACTTTTATTGTATTTCTTTTCCCTTTCAGCTTTAAAGTCTTTTTCTATTTTTATTTAAAAGGGAGAATGGATAATACAGTAAGAATATAATTCTTAATGGGTCTTAATAAAGGGCACGTGTTCAGAACAGGGACGGTCGTCAGAAGCAGGTTGTGTGATGATGTGCTGTGAGGTTCGGAGTGTGTTATCCTCTCATGTTTTCAGTGTTTAGCTGCAGGCCACTGTCTATCTGTGAGTGGGTGTCAGACTTCAATTTGTCAGTGAAGTGTGTGTACACATGTGTGTGTGTGTCTGTGTGTGTGTGTTTTAGGTCTCAGGGCAGTGACTGTTCACCAACACTCCACAGTAACTAACACAGTCTTATACCAATCCCCATTTTAATCGTATAATGGCGTCCCCATGCTTTATGTTTGATACATAACACCTCACCTTTTCTCTGTTTTGATTGCATTAATTTAGAGTTTATTGAAATGATTGTTTCTCTGAACGACGTATGCATTTAAACAGATACAGGTTATATATACTTACGGTATAAGTATATAGAGTATAGTTCAATTGCTTTTAGCTTATGTTTAGACTTTCCTTCTAATGACACATAAGCTATAAAACATAATAGTAGAAGATTACCTCCAATTTCACTGTTATTTCTTCTACTGCCTCTCCTGTTGTGCAAGTCTGGATTTGCCAGCTAAAAGATGCAGCGATGCAAAAATAAAAAAAAAGAAATAAAAAAATAATAACACCACGTAAACTGAAATCATTATTTAAAAAGACAAACACATGGCAGAACAGTTCCCATAACATTTGCATAAACTTGTCAGGTTTGTGTGATGTGACAGTGTATATCATGTGATTCTATAAAACGGAATAATGTTTCCTATCATGCACTATTGCCTATATCACTGTGATGCAAATCACCCACTTTAAGGCCATATTACTTGTCATTTGTGTCCTTCCACATGGCACAGATGTAGACAGGAAATTTGCATGAAACAAATATGGAGGAGAGTGAATCTGACGCAGAAGAGGAAACTCTGAACAGGAATGTGTTGGGAGCTTGACATGAAAATTACAGAAAATGTGCTGTGCTAATGACATATGCAGTGAAATTACACATACAGCAGTAACAGACTGGTCATGTATTTAGTGTTAGTTGAAAATCTGACTGTAGTGTTTGTGAAAGTGTCACACATTAACGGACTGACGCACCTAATACAAAGGGGATTGTACAGTAAATAAAGATTATTAGGTTAATTAATTATTTTGCATGTATTACTCTTTTGTACCTCTATATAATTACTCCACACTGCTTTAATTGAATTTGTGCAGGAGCCAGCAGAAGATCATTTGTTTTCACGTTACCAAATGGCTCCAGTGTTTCCAGGATGAGAGGAAATGACATATGGTAGAAAAGCATAATTCATCTGGAGACACTGATACCCAACCATCAGAAAGGAAATTAATTCCGCTCCCTGGCTGCACAGCCACACAATATAAAAAAAAGAAAGAAAGGAAAAAAAAAAAAGCAGAAATAAATAACAACGGCAACCAAAATACACACACCACCCTTGAATCATATTGAAAACCAAACAACCAATAATAACTAGGCTGAATTATGAATGTAGTGGGGCTAGCTTATCTGATATGTAGTGTGAGTGTGTGTATATATGTGAGTAGGGAGGGGGTTGCGTGGGTTTTTTTTATGTGTCTGTATGTGCAAGAGTGAATGAGATTTGATTGGGTGGGCGTTTCAGTGTGTAGTATGTGAAGGCATTGCTTCGTTATGCATGCAAGAACCCCTATCAAACAGAAACATGACGAAAAATGGTTTGCATATGCAATGTGTCCATAATTACAAAGCACATTTCTTGGCGGCTATCATGGAATGTTGACCATCTCTAGGCAAGCAAATGAGGATTATCTCCTCCAGCACAGCGCAGTGGAGTTTAGCACTGTATGTCATTGATTAGGCTTTCATAGATTACATGCCAGCACACAACCCACTTGCATAGTGTTTCCTTCTGTCTCATAATAAGTGCCTTAAAACATCCTTATCTAGAGACAAACATGGATACTATACGAATACATTAAAAAAATACTGCGTAATTTATGCCATACATTTCAATGAATATACAATTTCAATATACTTGATTTTGTTCTCTTTTACAATTTAAGTAAAAGCATGAATTTAATAATATTTAAGTAACATGTAAAGCCAGTGCAAAAAAGAAATGGGCTCCCTTGTCTAACATTATGGATGAAAACAGAGCACACAAGTGTATTTATGGATTATGCAGCTTCTAAAGATGCAGAGGTCATTGGACTTAATGAGGTCTAAACACAGTGGCACATCAGTAATGCACTATTATATTAGTTTGGATTTACAGATGACTGTTTAATTGTGCAGAATTCATTGTAATTGAAATTTCTTGATTTGAAATGGTTTGAATTTTAATGATAGATTAAAGAAAGCACGATACAGAGGTTAACTCGTATTATTTATTTTTAATACAGATATTCCATTGCATGAAAAGCACAGATGTAATTAAAGGAAGCTGCTTTATATTCAGCTCCTCTCCATGTAATACTCCATACATACACCACAGTTACATTACAAAAAGGATATTAACATTTCCCTTTTCTGTGTCTGGAAATGCCTAGAATACATAGATATGTTTTATCTGTTCTTTCACATGCACAATACCTTACCTTTTAACCTTATCAAACAATCTTATAGTATGTGTAGGTGGGTTTCTGCGGCGCGCTGGAACACACCGTTTTCCCTTTTGCTGTGAAGATCTCAAAATAAAGTCTGTCTGGTTGTCGGAAAATAAGAGTTTCCAGCAGATACATACAGCATCCACCTTCACAACCCTGGCTCAAAGACAGAGCAGTGTGTTGGGGGAATAGTACACAGGCTTTATGTACAGAGTAATCATTTACAGTAGAACAACAGTTACACCACAGCCAGGGATACAGAAGGCAAAATGTTCTCTCAATATATCACACAGACTATAGTTGACTTAGTTTATTCAGCCGTGGGTTAGGGATAAAACATGTCCCTTTAAAACTTTGCTCATATAAAAAAAAAGATGACAAAAAATTTAAAATTACTGATATTAACCCTTTATCGGGCAAGTGACTATTTTTGGTCATTTCTGCACACATTACAGGACAGTGACAAGAACAGTTCCAATGAGGACAGTGAGTCCCCAGTCTGAGGTCCAATGTGGTCTCCAGGGTCTGTAAGGTCCACCTCTGCATGAACAGTGA